>JAPDSC010149937.1:0-10237 GCA_026290005.1 Latrodectus geometricus
CAACATCGAAGAAATTTCCTTCGAAAACAATTTTCGAAATATTAATAAACACCACAGCGTGATCGCTTACATTGAAAAATGTATTGAATAAGAATTAAAAATCTTTAAAAAGTGAATTTTTGTTTAGTTAGAATTGAAATAACATGTAATAAATATAATTGACTGAAATTAATATACTTGTTAATTTATAAAAATTAAAAAAATCATTAATATTCAGAAATTAAAAAAAAATTGCAATATAAATTGTTGTCCAACTAATATAAGATTTATTTACTTAGTATTAACTTTTCCCATACAATCGGGAAAAAAATGTAAATTTAATCACAAATTAAAAATTATTTCTTACAACGCAGTGGAAGATACTAATACTAAACTGTTATAAATAATTATTAAGCTATTTTAGTCTAATGGAACTACAAAAATAAGTAGAAAAATGTTCCTCATACATTCGAAAATAAAATGTAATGAAATACTTACAAGAACCTTACTAACTTGTGGATTAAATAAAAATTAGTTTATAATAAGAGCAGACTTACTTTTGTGAAATACCTTATATAATATTCTCACAGATTGTATCACATATTAAGGATCTTAAGGATGAGTCTACTGAATATAACAGAATTATTAGAAATTTTTATCAAAACAATTCTCTTGTAAGTGGTCGGAGGGGATTTAGAAAAAAATCAACAATAAAAATCGGAAAGTCTTACATAAAACTGCTGAACCAGAAATGTTCTGTAGAAACCTGAAAACAATTTATGTACTTAAAATACTTATAAAAGACTCAAAAACATTCGCATTAGATTATAATCAATAAGAATACACTTATACCTTAAAAGTCTTTATAAAATAATCCCATAATAGATCCATTGATTTTTATCCATCTCCAAAATTCTTGTCAGCAGATTTTCATAAAACTAAATTTTAATCTGAATTTAATTCACTTGTCTCTAAATTTGTAAACTTTGTTGAATTATTTTAATGAAATTGATTTAGATTTGGAGCTCTGAAAATGATTTAATTATTTTTTAAAGTACTTTATTTTTTAACTTACAATCCTTTTAAATTGTAATTTTTTTAAAATCAAAAAGTTCTAATTATTTATTTCTCTTAACTTTTGACCATTATTAGTACCAAATAACTAAAGAAATAAATATGCTTGTTTATATTTGTCCATTCAATTGTTTATACACAGTGTATTAAACAAATCTTATACACTGCGATTTAAATTTATTGTAAATTAAGTGTGAGATTCATACATAAATCATGCTATTATTGTTGAAAAGTAATGCAGATACTTTATTTTTAATTTATCAAAATAAATAAATAAAAAATAACCTAAGAAAAATGTTTGAATTATTTAATTCAGGCACTTTACAAAACTGAAGGAGGAAAAATATTTATTATGAAAGAAATTAAATAATGCATATGTCATTTGTATTGTTATTTGATATTTGTATTATAATGATGAATTTTCTTGCAAACTTTTAAATGTGACTAGAAGCATAGAAATCACTCTTTAAATAAAACTGTTTTATTGTGTGAAAATAAGTTTGTAAAAGATAAAATGAAAGTTCTTTTGCATCCTAAACTGCAATAGTTTGAATTTAAGTAAATACATTAAGAGTAGTAACAGAATAATAGAATATTACTGCGACTATTTTTTCTAAAACCATTATATATATATATATATATATATATATCTGTCTATGTATATATATATATATATATATATATATATATATATATATATATATATATATATATATACAGAGAGAGAGAGAGAGATACAGAGAGAGAAAAAATCTTAGTCAGTTATTATTTAAAAATATGATGACTAAGCCACTTCATATATTTTACTGTAATTTTGAGTCACCAGAATAAGGTAACATCTGAGCTCATACACATTTTCTCTAAAACAAAAATATAATTTTATTAAGCATACGCTTTCTAATTACAAAGGAAATAGTTTGATTAATTTAAGAAAATAAAGTACAATAAACTTAAAGATCTCTTCCTATTAAAATTGATATAAATTATATATGATATCTTAAATTCCTCTAAATCAAAATTCATGTATTAAAATTATTCTTTATCCTAATTCTTCAATCAATGAATCGAATAAAAACAAAGTTCATGTCATTAATAACTAATATTGATAAAAGATGTATATTATAAGAAATAAGACAACAAAATGTATCAACATAGGAAGTTGTTTGAAGAAGATAACCGAAAAGAGCTAGATCTAAAAAAATGTCAGAAAAAAAAAACTTTCTAAGCAAGTAATACATTGCTGTTAAAGATTACACGCCTGTCTTTGCATGGTACATATATATCTAATAAAAAAACAAGCTTGCATACAGAGTTACAATATACAATCTTTTGGTAATAGAATCCCTCAAAATTAATTGTTATGATTTAAATTAACTATATAAATATTCTGAATAAATTAATTTCAAAAAAAGAAAGGTCTTTATTATGGCATAAGCAATTTAAGTTAATAACTAATAAATAATAATCTGAAATGAAAGATTAGATTTTTAAAAATATTTTTATAAATACATGTTTGCATCGCTTACTTCATTTACAGTGAGGTTGTTTTTTATTCAATATGCAAATAAATTCCCTAATTTTTTTGTATAGAATTTGGTTCACTAAAAATCTCTTATGAAAAAGTGCACAGTCATGTTGAAGCCATATATTCTTAAGATTAAACACAGGCAGGTTCATCGCAAAATCGAATATTACATCCTGGAGAAATGATAAGTCTAATGCAGCTGCTAACATACAATCGTAAACCATTGATCCTATGAGTATAATATTGTAATTTGCGTAATATCAGACTGCATTTGGTATTGAAAGTCTTATAAAACATTTGGTATTTGACAGTGTCCAGTAATTTGGAATTTACCTATTGTGAAAGCAATTTCTTGAAAGGCATGAAGCATTCCTTCAAATCATGAAGAATGTTAATTTGATATTCATCTGGTTTATAACGAAGTTGCATCACTCATAAAACGTATTGGGGCTTAAAATGAGGGCCAAATGTTTTTAGGATACATCAATCCCGACTATTAAAGAGGCCATAGAATTGGATGATTTCTCTTGTTTTATATCCGCATTAGAAATATACAAAGGCATATTCTAATACCTCAATCGTTTCAACTTCATGCCTTACTCTCCCATCTAGTCTGCAAGATTAAGCTTGAATAGTGACTCAGTCACACTTCTTTATATAATTTACTATAATTGGGAAGGCTTCATGATTGGATGCATCCCTGCTGGGAGCCGTTACTATCGTAACCTTTATTCTGACCATACGTTCCACTTGATTTCATTAAATTATAAAGCCATATCACAATATTCAGCTTTAGAAATCATTATTTACATAACCATTAGCATTAACATATTACAATTTAAGGATTGATAGTTTTGTAGCTATCGCAGCTGATCAAGGCTTAACATTCCTTACATATCTGCTTAATGCAATAATTTGGAACACCAAGTGCAAGTTGGCTTAGGTTGATGAGATTTTATTCCTATTTCTCTACATAATATCTATTATGTTTATAAAATCAATCGGGACTTAAACAACAAAATCTGAAACATTGCCTTTTTCATTGGGAGCCACAAGCATAACCGTTGTACTGCATCACAGCAATTTATCTTTCCTAAAATATGATCATTTTTCTTCCCGTTCAACTTTCACGACGGCATAGTGTAGGAAATCATGAAAAAACAAATGCGACTTTAGCCAATCTATTCTTTGCTTTAATGTCCACAAGACTATTTGACTATTTACCGTGCTAAATCAATGATGCTTTACGGATACGTGAATAACTTTTTTTATCTGTCTCTTACTGTTTCGTAAATAGGAATCTGCTTACGCAGTTTTCTACCAGTAGGCAACTTAGATTTTTTCATTCAGTGCAGTATGGTCACTTTACAATATCTGGAAACTGTTTTATGAATATATCAGTAGCCATTCTAAAGGTAAGGAACTTTAATGAGCATACTGAATAAATATAGTAACATGCTAAGTATATATAATGGGCATATTACACAATAAATATAATAATAATACCATATTGTAATATGTAAAAGGTATGCTTAAGTTGCATGAAATATTCTTATAAAATAAGGTCACTATTAAGGCATAATTTTGATAAATGATTTCTGAATCCTTTTGATTGAGAAGAAACTCTTGACGGAAGTTCTAATTGTTGCCTACCAGGATTATGATTTGTCGTGGTAATACCAGCCTGTATTCCTGTACTTAGCCTTGAGTAAGGTCAACTAAATAAATAAAAACAAATGTGTGGTAGTTTCCAAAATTTAGAAGCAGAATCAAATAGAAAATCTTGAATACTTAATCTCTCACTATTCACATTGCGAAAAAATGGCCTATTTCGTGTGCTATAGTCACATTTAGTTAACCCATTGAAATATCGCAAGTTCAACCGTAAGCCGTGAATGCAACTCATTAAATTACGATAATGAGAACGACACCCTAACCAACAAGGCTGCAACAACTCTTTGTTAAGGTTTGACAAATCAAAGTAGTGATCATTTCGTATTAAATAAATTCTAGTTGAATATGGAATTGAGAACTTCAGGTGAGCAACAAAAAAACAAAGCGTTAGATATTAAACTTCCAAAAATACTAAAATTGAGAAAGATATGTTAAACGTGAAGCACAAATAATGCAATTTCGTCAAAGAGCCTTGAATCAAGAAACAGAATCAGGTCATTTACTGAAACCAAAGCACAAACATAAAAAGTTTGACAATAATTGGAGAACATTGGATAGACATGGCCAATCATTTGCTTTAGATTATCTTTCATATTACGTTGTAGACAAAAGTACTTTCATTGATGTGATATATTGATGTAATGAACTCTGCATTTTATAAAAATGATGGTTCTGTTTACTTAATCAAGATGTTTGAATCCATGTCTTGCAGCATCGGCGAGAAGCCGCATTGCTAGCACGTATTCGATATAACCATTTTGGTCCCACGTTTCCAAGTATAATATTTAATGTCGTTCAAAATGTGCATCAAAGTGATCACTGATTTTTAAATATGTAACTACTATTACATTTCTCTGTCGTGCTAGGACCATAAATCTGACTTTTATTCGAGGATTCAAAAACTTTAAGCTTCAGAAGAAACACGCTCGACTGCATTTTCCGTTACCGTACTCAATTTCGTTGATTCAGGAGCTGTTCAATTTTTATAATATACGGAAAGTTATTCATAGACTTTTCACTATTAGAAAATACCTTATCAATGACATTCGAGAATTTTGCTATATGTATGCTTTAAGCCTTAAGGTATCTGAAGAAGGGCATCATAATCTGGACATTTCACTATTTTTTTTATTATTTATGTAAGTAAAGTTTCCAAGACGTTCTATTTTGAATTAGTAATCCAGTAAAGAACAAATTCCGTGTGCATAGGTTCAGGTGAAATAATTTCGAAGAAAATTACAGATGCTAATTTTAATTTATTTTTTTAGAGCATCACAACACAAAACAAATATTTGCAATCAACCACATGGCTTGAGAAGCCGATAGATACACTTTTTGAGACTGGCGTCTCGTACACACAAAGTTTACAAATGAAGGTGGCTAAAGTAGCCCAAACAATTAGCTATGCTTAAATAATGAAACTGACGTCTCCAATAATATATCCCGTATAAAAAGATGGCTTAAGAAGCCTAATCAATTAGATTATGAGACTGACGTCTCCAAATCATAACGATCCTAATGCTTAGGACCCCAAAACAGAAGTTCCCCGTTACATAGACATGTACACTCTGTTTTATATCTTTTTCTTTCGGTCTCGAAGAGGAGGGGAGGAAGGTGTGGCCGGATGTTGTGTCAAAGTGCTTTCGATTCTCACAATGTAGATACAAATCACTAAGAAAGCAAACCTGAATTCTCGAATCTATTTTTTAAAACTTCATCCGTGTTATATATAGAATTATTCGACTATAAAATTTTTGTTTTTCTTATATTGATTAAATCATATATGTAAATTTATATATATATATATATATATGAGTACAAAATCCACATGAAAATATAGATAACATTTTTTTTTACAAAATATATGTTACGTGACTAGATAAATTTAAACATGAAAACATTACAATAAATTCATATTATAATATTGTTTCTCAAAACATTATTTTGAAATGAAATTTTGATAAAATTTTAAATTTATCAGAATATTCTTTTTAAACTAGATGTTATTCCATGAACTAACAAAAGTTGTTTAAGGAAGATAAGAAAAAGAAAAATGAAAGCAAATAATTTGTTCCAACTACTCACAAATGTCGTCTCCAGCGTAATATAGAAAAGTTGAAGCTCTCATTCCTTAGATAAAGTGACGATTTCGAAATGAAGGTTTCCTTCCCTATTTACTTTATAGCCCCAGTTACTTTTATTACTTCATTTTGCAACCGTAAAGCTTATTCAACTGTTATGGTCGTTGTTCTGATGTTTTACTTGGAAAGAATACTCAGATAATAAATATAAGGATTTCATTCCATAATTCTATATTTTTACGTGGTTTTAAATATCTAATAGTGCATAAAACGGGGAAAACGTACTAACGTTTTCTAGAAAAAAGGAAAATTCTTTAACTACATGTCTTACGTATAGAAGAGAATTATTTATCATACCTTTTAATTTTATTATATTAAATAGCGAAAAATATTTTGAATTCAGTTATTTTATTGAGTTTCAATTTACAATTTATACAAAATAATTGATTTAATTGAGTAGTATAATTTAAAGAACAAAATCAAAATACATACCAGAACATCAAAATAATACGTAAAAACATCACACCTAAGTAATGCTGACTAGCATTCTTTAGGATTATAGCAAAAAAAATGGGAACACAAAATATGTTAAATGTTTTAAACTGGCACTTGGTACATGGATTAATTTAAGTTCTGAAGTGAAAATTTAAGTTAGCATTTATAAAATTAGATCTATTACCAACTATTTAAATAACCTGGTAACATATTAATTAAATTATTTATTTACCTTAGAATTTTTAATAATAAATATTAAATCCAATATACATGCCATGTAATTATTTTTTGCACATTGACATCATGGTATAAAATATAAAACTTTGCTTTTACTCTAAATCAGATTACTTTATTTGATCAATTTTGAAAGTTATTTAATGACGTATTGTATTTTATTCAAAAATTTGCTCTGAATTATCTCTTTGAATTTCCTGTAGTCCTAAAAAGAAAGCTTTAACGAAACAATAACAATGAAGTATGTAATTAAGAGACAAATTTTATTCCTATATATCAAGCGATTTAAAGTCATATATGTTGAAATTATAAAATTATTTATAACTTTCTAGTAATTGAAAAATTTGTTATTATTTTTATTTTTTACTGTCTAAGATAACTTCAAAATATTATAAATGATACTTTTGTTTCATGTGTACTATAAAAATATATTGGTTCATATAATGTAACAATCCTTTTTTTTTTATATCCAACAAGTAAGTTAGTTATCTTAACATGAAAAGTAATTTTTAGATTATATATTTTTTATTAAGTATAAAATATTAGTAACATTATCATTTTTGCTATTCTGCAAATTATGTTTTTATAAAAAACTTATTGATTCAGTAAAAAAATATGCTTAAGCCAATATAAATCAAATAAAAAAAGAAAGTTAAAAAAAAATGTGACATATGATACTTATTTCAGATAAAGCAATGGAAGCTGATTACTTTCAAAGCTTTATTTACCAATATGATGTATAACGTATTATGTCTGATAAGGTTTGCTAATTTATCATTTTGGATTTAAAAAGGTAAATACTAAAAAAATAAAACTACATTAAATTCAGTTTCAAGTCTCGTATGGGAAAATTATCAATAATATTAATTATTATAATGTAGTTGCATTACTATGTACACGTTAATATTGATCTTAAAGAATAATTAAATTTGTACTTTATTGTTACGTTCTTGCATATTTATCTTTTACACTAGGAAATATCTTCTAGAATTATGCAAGTTCAAGCAAAATCAGATAAAATTAATTTGTCTGTGTCAAATATCATTTAAAAATGCTTTATTTTTTAAGACAGAATATGTGAAATGCAATTATTTTCTATACCACATATTTTGAAATTTAACTAAAAAGGACGACTTTTTTTACTTTATTTACTTAGAGATATCTCCATCTTTTTGATTTTCAATCTCGCTTAAGCCAGTTAGTGTTTTTGAAGCATAATTTATCTTCTATAGCGAAAAACTATGATGTCTAAAATAACTAAGATTTTATTTATTCATAAAATCTTAGTTATTTACCGTAATATTTTAATCTGAATGCATGATACAAACTAGAAATTGTGCCATATGCATATTCAGATGATATTTTTATAATTTCTAAAGCGTTTATCAAGAGGAAATTCAATAATTATTCTATAAATTTTTTTTTTTATCTTGTCGAATGTCAAGGTATATATTATATGTAAAATATTTTTGAAACATTTGGTAATTAAATGTTTTCTATATGTTTTGTTATTGATAAAAATAACCTAATACCATGAATAATTTTATTTCATGACAATCAAAACTGTAAGAAAATAAAATCATTTTTCTTCTTTATTTTTTCAGAAAATAGAATTATTTTCTGGCTTTTATATTTATACAACCATAAATGTTTCATACTACAGAAAATATTACAATTATTTATCAAGATTTTCTTATGGAAGAATGAATTTTGGTTTTGATAATACAATATTTTCTATTTTTTTTTTAAGAGAAACATTAAAATATTTTATTTTACAAATTGCTGAGCTTTAATTATAAATGTACATAGAGCATTTTTAATTTTAGAATTGTTTATTGTATGCTTCACTTGTAATGTTATAAAGTAAGCGTATAAAGAAATATGTTTGAATTTATATTTTATTATGTAAGTTGAAAATAGTAGTCTCAATTTATTAATTAAAATTACTTGTATTAGCAATGTTTAAGTGGTTCACAATTAGAACTAAAGTTATAAATATAATATAGTATTATCCATTTGGATAGAGTTTACAGATACAATGAAAGAAATATTATATAGATTTGGCTCTTATTATTGTGATTCAAACATCTGAAAGTGAAAGAAAATTCCAAATTATGAGTATTTCTTAATAATTGGTTTAAAAATGGAGTTAAATATTATTAATAGATAATATTCTTTTTGTTTATTTTTTATAAATCAGGAAGTAATAAACATGAGAAACGTATTTATTATAGTAAACCACCTTATTATGAAAATACATTTTATTATACATATAAGTAAAGGAAATTGTAATTAAATATAAAATTTTATGACCCAAAAAATATTCATTTTATTTTTCAAAATTCTAGAGTGAATGTAAAAAATTATTTCTACAACCCCAGAATAAAAATTTTATTCACCACGTTTTGAAAAATAAACATTATTAATGATACAATATAGTTTTGAAAATTAAATTATACGTTAATTATAATATAATATAGTTTTGAAAATTAAATTATAGTTTTGAAAATCAAATTATACGTTAAAATATAAAAGAAAAGAATAATCCCAAATAAAATTTAAATCCAAAATATTTTTACTATGAACATAAAAATTTTTAATTAAAATAATTAAAAAAATACTTAATATATTTTATTTAATTATTTTAATTCATTTATATATGATATCTTAAGGAATTTTAAGAATTATTCTTTTGCGAAACAGCTTTAAGTTAAATAAATAAATGATTTATGAGACAAAATGATAATGGAATAATCCATTAAAAATCACTACATAATTAGAAATCCTTTTAAAACTTAGAAATCACAAGTTTCAAAGGATTAACAAGTCTAACATAAGTCTGTTAAAATTTGCCAAAAAATGAAGACTTGTAGACAGTGCATACATTCTTTAGAATTTTAAATTAACGAAGCAAAGTAAATCTTGTTTTCTGAGGATTTGGGAATTCACTTGGATAAAGCTACAGTTCATTATTATTTAAAGTAAAATGAATTGTTTGCCTTCTGCTTCATTTTTAGCGGAAAGTTATAATCCATGAATAATTTAAATTTATTTCAGGAAATGAAATCTTGCTTATGTTACTGAAAACGGATGTATAAATTAATGAATCAATTAAATTTATATACTTTAAATCTGTGATGTCTTAAGAAATACTTATTATATATATATATATATA
>JAPDSC010149944.1:0-47530 GCA_026290005.1 Latrodectus geometricus
ATATATTTAATATAAGTATTTTATACAGTATTTAGAAATTTTATTTAATTTTGTATTAGAAATTTATTAAGCATTCTATAAATTTTATTATTAAATCATATAGGAAAATGTCACAATGTATGTCTATTTTATCTGCATTTATAAAAAATGCAGATTCATTAGAATCTGAACTGAAATGGTATTGAAAGTGATGATTAAATGTAATTGAATTCATTTGATTCTTTGTTACATATAAAAAAAGATGAATTGGAATCGGTATTAACAAGTTCTTGAAATTAATCTGTGCCACAATTGAGATAACGGAATCGAATAAGAACATGTTTTTAAAAAAGTGGAATTCGAAATACAATTCAATTACCACTTTAGCGTTATTTGTTTCTCATAACAATGATTTGAAATCCGTCATATTGGCCAAAACTCCAGCAGCTATGAATAAAAAAAGTAACAGGAACCATTTTCCCTTGTTGAAAACTATGAAAAAAAGGAACTGAAAATAATCGGATGAATGACATAATGACCTTCAAGTTTTAGAAAACATCAGAAGCAGTTTATATATAACCTCAAGCTTAAAAACCTTTGGGGAATTACATTAAAAGAAAAAGAGTACGTTAAGCACGTTTAGCTCATTGCATAAGAAAAACTAATCTATTTAATCTATTACAAATCTCTTTGTAATAGAATTGGCGAAAGATAAATAATACATGAAATAATACAATAACTAAAGCAACTAATATTTTTTTAGATTTATACACAGATAATGTATCTTATAAGTACATCAAATTTTGTATTAAATTACATTGAAAACAATATAATAATATTTACCTCTATTTTAAAGTTTTTTATACACATTTATACTTTTTTGTGTATAAAAAACATTACACATTTACATTACACATTTATACTTTTATTTATAGTTGCACTTTTATAAAAACTATATTTAATTATTTCGGAACTTGTATTTTAAATTTTTTTAATAAAAATCCCATTAACATCCTTTTAACTCTTTTTTTTATATAAACCTAACTTAACTAAATATAAAAATTACAATAATAGAAATTCATTAAAGGGGGAGATTTTTTTCTCCTTAGCAAAATGAAATTCAGTGGAAAGGAAATAGTTAATAAATTTTGACTTCAAATTTTAATTAATCACCTAAACATTACTCATTTGGCACATTTTACTGTGGTTTCTACCTTTATCGTCTTCAGCAGGAAATGAGTTAACCCCCCAGGCAACAACCTGTCCTCCCGACACGTATTCCTGCTTATCCGGAGAATGCATTAACATTACCAAAGTCTGCGACAACACAGAAGACTGCAAAGATGCTTCGGATGAAAATAACTGCCGTATGTATATAGATTTCTCTTATTTATTTTTTTAAAATTCTTTGCCTTTATTGGTAAAGAGCACTGAAGTCGCAAAGTATAATTAAGTAACTCCGTGGAGTGATAAAATTGTTAACTGATTTCGAGCTCTTTCTCACCTCCACACCTAACAGCTCGAAAGATATTATGCATTTAAGAAATTTAAACTTGTACAGACCACACTTAACTCGATAGTCTTTGGTTGGACCCAATATCAAACCAGATACCTTTCTGATGCAAAAGCGATGATATTTTTCAAACAACAAACTCTTATAAAAGTAATTATTTAAACGATGTTTTCTGACTTCCTTTGTTAAGCAACAATTTGCTCTAAATTATTCTTTTTTTGTTCTTTGTATAGTATTTAATAATGGTTTTATATATATATATATATATATATATATATATATATGGTATATTAGTATATATAAATATATATTGTAAAAAAAACAGGCATAAAAAGCGCCACCCTTGAGCAACAATCCTCGTATTAACAAAATTCAAAAGAAAAAATTAAAAAATTTTTTGGGTATCCTTGGATACTGCATTGCGTAACCCATTACTGGATTGAAGTAGGTTCATCTGCCTAAAAATATACAAACATCATAGCTATTAAAAAATCAATTTTTGGTTCTGAATTACAATTCGTAAGATTATAATTTTTTGTAACACTGTTAAAAATACGTTATAATATTTAAATTTGATAAACTGTAATTTGTTAGGAAAAAATAAATCCCCATGGCTTAGCAAAATCATATATGATGCTAAACACTGTACTTTAATTAAATATATTTGGACAATTATTTAACAATTTTTACGCTTTGGGATGATTAAGTGAGTAAAGAATCGAAGAAAATATAAACTAAACAGAAGACATTGCATTCATTTATTAAAACGAACAAACTTTGAATATTCTAGAATGAATAGTAAATATTTATTATAAAGAGTGACTATAAAATAAGCAAATGAATAACAAGCAAACAGTGATGAAGCTTGATTTGAATGTGAAATTTGTCAACTCAAATTTTTCATTTCAACGAAGCTATCATTTATATCAAAACAAATTATTGATATGGTATTTTATTATAAAATTAATTCATTTATAAATATAATTATATAAATAACAATCATTCAAAAATATCCATAAATAACAATTCAACCGTGTCCAGTGACGAATAAATAAGTCCAGAAATATATCTAATCGAGAAATAAATAAATAATGTATTATTACTACATGGTTCAGGTTTATATTTAATATGAAATAATTATGATTTCAAAGTCAACTCTGAAGCGAAACATTTTCGGAAGGCTGAGAATTGTAGCTACTTCGTTACTTGGAATCAAATGTGTCATCCGAAACGAAACACTGATAAATTTTATTTTGGCCCAAGCTATTATTATTCTTTACTATGTCAGAGAAAAAGATTAATAAATAAAATTTTATATATTTTTCATTCTCAAGATTTTATAAAAAAAAATTGGCAGTAATCTATCAAAAATGGTCTACACGCCATATTTCATCGCAGCGTAAGAATTTGGTATGGAATAGCAAATAGTGTAAATCAGAATTTTTGCAGAATCTCCACCCATGTTGGTGATTTTGACATAAATGTATCCATAAAACCAGTATTTTATAAAAAAATATTTAGATACGACTGTTCCACGCTATTTTAATTATTAAAAATTAGTAATCAATGTTACATTTAAAGAATGTATCATTTGTACTTGCAGCTAAGGAAACCGAATCTCCTCCAACAGTTTGCCCACAGGACTCATTCTCGTGTTCATCTGGAGAATGCATCAACATCACAAAAGTTTGTGATAACACAGAAGACTGCAAAGACGGTTCTGATGAAAATATTTGCCGTATGTAGTTTATTTTAATTTTTTCTATTTTTCATATTCAAGAATAGGAAAAGTAATCTTCGTTTGGAAAATTCATAATTTTATGTTATCGGAAAGCCAATCATTGACACTTTATCAACAAATTCGCCAACAATTTTAGAACATTTTCATTCCCCATAAGAAACTTCGTTTTAACTATCAACTTTTGTCATCACAGTAGAATTAAATGAAAAGAAAAACGATATAAAAAGCTAACATAGAATATTTTAATAAGACAAAATTCAAACGCTTAAAGTTACTGAGCAAATTGTATGAAATATTTTTAAACCATTTGTATAAACTGGTGACCATTATGGGGAGATCTTTAAAAGAAAGCGTTAGCCAATAATGTGCTGTATAGCAAATTTTTAGGAATCATACAAGTATTACTTGTATGCCTCCTGAAAATTGGTTTACTTAAGGAGTAAAAAAAGTTCAAAATATGCTTAAGTATTACTTAGTTTTGCTTAAGTAAAACTAACTTTATTAACAGTATTACTTAGTTTTGCTTAAGTAATACTGTTTTGATATAAAAAAAAAAATGTTCAAAATGTGCTTAAGTATTACGTTAGCATATTTTGAATATTTTTTATAGTATAACAGTATTACTTAAGCAAAACTAAAATGCTCTTTATCTTCTCTCACCATATTTACATGAGATTTTCAATGATCTCCTTACATTTTTAAAATAATTATCAATAAAAGATTAAATTAATTTCTAAGAAATTCAATCAGTTATCAATCAGTTTATTATCTATCAATATATTAAATTAATTTATAGATAATTTTTTAAATAAGAGTATAAAGAATTAAGTTATGAGGAATTTATTTTAATAAAATTGCAACATAGCATTTAAAATATTTTTAAAAAATTAAATTTTTTCATATTTTTATAGATTTTTAATACACAATTTGAAAAATCATTATTGCTATTTAGTCAGAAAGGTTTAATTAAAATAATTCAATTTTAATCTATAAACAAGTTCCTGCTGGTAGAAATTCTCTGATCTAATAGACATTATGCTTAATGTAAATTATGTAATATAAAATTTTCATAAAATATAAAATGTATGTATATAAGTAATAAAATTGCAATTTTAATACACCGAAAGTAAAACATATCTCTCTCTTTAATTTACGAATGTTTTAAAATAATTTTATAAATAAAATAGTTTAAGCAAAGAACTTAATAATTGTAAAGATGAAATTCTACAGTTAAACGAATAATTCTTTATGCTCAACCTTCTACGATTAAGTTATTTTAGCCTAGATAATTAAACTTAAAAATTTAAGGTATTAAAAATTTAAAAAAAGTAATAAAATAAAATAAGGTAAAATATATATTTGTTGATCAAAAGTTTTTAAATTGACAATTTATTAAAATATGATAATTTTGTCAACATATAATTTGTGCCGTTTATTTTTTATAAATAAGGAAATATTAAACATTAGAATGTAAATGTCAGTTCTTTGAACATCAACGAAAATTTTGGTGGAAAATCCAGTTTACAAATTTTATAATTTTTATGTCAGTCAAGGAATTTTCTGAAACATTCAATTTAATCGAAACTTCATGCATATACAAATGGCTCATGAAAATACAAATGGCTTGCAATATAATCAGATACCACATTTTCCTCATTATAATAATCATTTTAAGTTATCGCATTTAATGACTTGTTGTGTTTTCTAGGTGAACAAAGTCCATCCTTTTTTCTCACATCCATTCACAGTCCAAGCCCAGAAGGAACCACAATTAATGCTATATCAAGTAATTTATTGGCTGTCACGAAAGATCTTTTGAGGTGAGTTGTTGCTTTTTTAATCAGTATAAATAAATAGATGCATGTCAATACATGTGGAATTAAATTAACATTTTTTATCGCACAAAAAATAAACACTGATTGAAATTGAAAATATATCGACAAAATTTCTGATTTCGTATGTGCATTTTTAATTCTATTACTATTAGAGCTTAAATATATTCTGTGTTCACTTAATTATTTTTCAATAAATAAAATTTCACCAATATGAATTCCTATGAACGATAGCTTAAACCAAGTCCCTGAAAGATTGGAATAAACATAACAACTTTAAAATGCTTTTGAAAAATGTATTTCGAAAAAAATATATCAACTTTAATCTTATTAATTAAGTGTTTAATGAGATTAAAGTTGATGTTATTATATCTTTTGATATCATTATTACTCATAAAGGTCTTTTCTTTAATCAATGAAATGATTAAGTACAAAATGTATTTGTTGTAAAAGTAATTGCAACTTATTGAAGGAATTATTTGAGGTAAACCTGGTTATACATATATGAATTGGATATTTGGATAAACAAGATTTGTATTACAACATTTGAAATCAAAAGATTATTCCTTTTTATCAATCTCAGTTAATTACTTGTAGGATTTCCATAAGGATGCATGACATTGTGCTTTATATATTTATAAATTTACTTGTTTCTATAATAACACAATAGGTCCATTGTCGGTCATGGGATACAAATTATCAATTTAAATAATAAATACTCATGGTTCTTTAACGTTCATAGAAAAATTATTAAAATCAAAAGAAAAATGTTAAAGAAATATTTTGTGAATTTAATTAGGCTATTAACTTGTTTGATAATGAATATTCCAGTGAACTTTTACTTGATTATTTTATTTAAAAATAACGATCATGATAAAAAAAAAAGTATATTAGTTCTCTCAAGTGCAAATTATTTTAGATAAATTTTAAAAGAGTTTGTTAATATAAATTGAAAAATATGTCTGCCTGATTTTATTTTTCTTGAATTTTTTTAGAAACGTTCAAAATTACTAAAATAGGAGGTGATTTCAGAACAAAAGAAAGGAATTTTAGGGCTTTAATTTTTAGAACTTATTATCGAAAATAATCAAATGAAAATTAAGTTTCCTTACTATTTAATTATTCATGCGTATTTCAAAACCATTTTTGGGATAAATAGATTTTGTGGAAAAATATTACCTCTGAACTTACTGACATTTTTCTCTTAAATAATTAAACAAATTTATTCCTTTTCTTATTTTCCTTAAGTGCATTTATTGTGTAAAATTTACTATAAATTATGCTATTTATAAACTTCCAATTGCTTTCTCATTATGGCATTTATCTTAGATTAAGTAGTATCCAAACTTTTAATATCCGATTGTTACCATCACAAAATTTACCTCGGATCAGGTAACGTACAAATGTTCATTCGTCGTTCATATCTTGAAAATGATTTTTCTGATTTCTGTATTCCTATCTTTTTCATTTTTCTATAAATGACAGGGGGAAAAAAGTCTCTATTAAATAGATAAATATTTAAAATTTTTTAAGCAAAAGTTGAGGAAACTAATTGGGTTTAAATAAACGTTCCCGTTGATAGAATTATACATGTCTTGGTTTTCAAAATCATTGAGTACACAACTTTTAAGAAAATATTTTTCAGCAATTGATTCTTAAATGATATTTGAATCACTTTTTTTATTCCGATATAAGAAAATAATTAAAAACAAGTACATTGGATTCTTTACTGAAGTATAAGATTAGCAAATATAGGTAATAAAATTGAAGATCTGCGCCAATTAGTTTATGACAAAAATTTCTTTGATTGAAGTCATCTTAGTTTTCTTCTTCTTCTTCTTCTTTTTTTTATTTATTTTTTATATTAGGATTACCTATTACAAATCATTCAGAATTTCAGAGAAATGAAGGATTAATCAAGTGATTAACTTCTCAGTTGGTAGCTTCGTATAAAATTTAGAGAAAATACCGGATCGTGTATCAATATTACGATGTAATAAAATCACACTTTATCTAAGCTAAACTAAAATCTGGGGTACGACAGCCCCATAACGCAGCCAAGGCCTACAGTACCCATTTCTGTTTTCAAAAACGAAGGCTCTGACTGTAGCACATGTACCAGTTAGGTGGTCAGCCTAACGCGTAACCCCAGTGTTTAGTTTCAAAATGCTTGGCACTCATTTTTATTGACCCACTGAAGGGATGAGAAGTTGAGTCGACCTTGCCCAGCCGGAAAACCAAATCACTGACCTGTGCCTTGGAAGTGCCCTGTGGCATAATGGTAGCCAAGCGTCATTATTAAGCCACTGGGTTTCGGCACGCGTTATTACGGTTTTAAACATCAGGGTTTTATCCGAAGAGGCAGTAAAATGGACTTTATTACGAATCAGGAAGGGTATATATTAGTAAGTGATTGCGTTAAAGTGGTTAAACTGTACGCATCCTTTCTGCTAATCTACATTATTATAGAAATTTAGATTTTCATAAGGTATAAAAGTTTAGGAAAAATAAGCGTTTTAAATGTGTATCTCATGTATGAAAATAAATTATCATTTTATATGTGTTTAAAGTACAATAATATAACAGCACAAATTGTATTTAAATAACTCATATGACTGGAAACAATTTATGTCTATTTAATTTAATCCTTTAGCTTCACACCTCGGACGTATCAAAATGTATCATGGCAGATAAGGCTGGAGGAGTTGCAGAAACTGCAGGACAAGGACATTGTTGAACTTCTGTCGCAGCGTGGCATCATCGTGCCGCCTCGCCACACCGTTACGTGCGGTGTCAATACTCAATATTACAGGACGCTGGACGGCTCTTGCAACAACTTTCTCCACCCTTGCTGGGGTAAAAAAGACGAGCCATACATGAGATGGTTACCGCCAGTTTATGCTAATGGTATATAATTTCATGGATGTTTTTTTGAAAATTGAATAAAAATGCAAAGTATCTGAAATCAAATTATTCTTGGAATAATTTTTGTCAATTATTTGTAAATTAAATTATGAACTTGCTGTTATTCTTGTTAAATTAATCAATGCCAATCTTCTACTTTTAAGATTGGAAAACAGCACATTGAATTAAGGAGAAATATTACATAAAGTATATTTTTATGTATTTTAATATCTTTTTTGTGTATTAAGTTCATAGAATCTTTAGCTCTCTTAAAAACTTATCAGCACTCACTTAGGAGTTTTATATGAAACTCTCATTTGTACTGCTCATTTTGATTAACTCTGATAAAAATAATTAAGGAAACAGAGGTAAAACTTTACTTCTATGCAAATTCTTTATTAATAACAGCTTGCTGTTATTAACATAGTTGTAAGAATTTTAATAACTGTAAATCGATTTTGTGGTGATTGCCCAAATACACATTACTCGCAAAATTATCAACAAAGAAGATTGAGAAATTGAATTATGAAATGTTTGTATAAAAAATATACCATCTTTAAACACATACAGTTTTTCATAGACTATATCTGCCATTGCGTAGAGAAATTACTTTTCACAATTTACTTTGATTAAGATTAACACAGAAATATGTAGGAAAAACCAACTTCCCTGTTACTTTATTGTTAGAAAGAATTTATTGCTGTTAATGAAATCGAAACACACCCTCTACTCTGAACTTCTGCATGGATAAAGTAAAAATGGTTCCATGAAAATGTCTGAATTACGTCATTAAAATAAAGATAGCAACTGTTAGCTTAAAGGGAGCTTCAGTAATTTTTAGACTTTATCTGTCCATTTGTAAGGAAGCTCTTGTATTAAATAAAAAGCATGAATTACTAGAAAATCCTTCACACAATTCATTATGACTAACAGTAATTCCAATAATTGGCTGATGCAGGCTGTAAGACTTTCATTATTTTAGTCTTTCTAAAACAGTGGAATGTTAACATCAGATTTTACTTTTGTTTTATTATACAACAATATAAGTGAATTGAAAGCTAGAGTGACAATTGCAGTCCTTTTGTTATTGCTATATATTTTATTGCCTAGCATGTCTCACGTCCTGAATCAATGTTCAAGAAGTTTAATAATGAACTTAGTAAAATTTCCTAATTTTATAAACTTTTTAAGGGATCATTTAAGTCATAGCTCTATAAGTAATATGCTATCTATCATTTATTTTCTTACTAATGTAATCAAATATGTAACGCGTATCATTTAAAATTTATCACATATTATTTGAATATCACCAAAAGCAGAAATGAATTCAGTTTATAATATTTATATCACTTTTTTCTGTTGATATATTGAATGAATTCTTTTCTATACACTTAATTTTTGTCGAAATGAGAGTCCTTGAGACTAATATTATTGTAACTTAGCATATTTTTTTCTGCTTTCCGAGGCAAACTTATGCCAGACAATTCTATAATGATTTGAGGAGGTTATGAGGGGGGATTCATTAAAAAATCCATTTTATGATTTTGATTAAGATTAATGATTTTGTGCCTTGTTTTAATCTATAGGTTATTTTCTGATTTATTCAGCTTTGAAAGATGGTTGAAAATTGAGGAACATGTATATGGAACTGATAAACTGTGAATCGTGAATATTCAATCTAAAGCCACAATTTAATAATTACTATTCAGTTAGTTTATCACTAGATGATGCTATATGTTTATCTTCCATTATACCTAGAGAATCTATGTGTCTAATAAAAAGCTTTTTAAATTAGATGCATGTGCTTGGCGTTTACAATGAATAATTTAGAAAATCGTTAAAATACATAATTTGAATGTTTTTGTATAGTTGATATATTATTAATAAAAAAAACATATTTGAAGCTCTAATGATACTCCCTCGAAAGTGATTTTTTATAGAAAATTCCTTTTACTTATTAGAAAGATTGCAGAAGACTCATAGCAATGTTCATTATGATAGCAAACAAAATGAATTCATTTTCTGTATCATATTAGTTATTCGCAGCCAAAGAATAATATTCTGTCTCTTTCTTGAAGTGTAATATTAATAAAATAAATTAATTGATATAAAGTGTAAAATAGTAATCAATAAAATTCTTTTGTGTTGAGTTAACAGCATTATGGCAATATTAACAATGTTTTCACAATTTTTTTCCTCAACATATCTCTGACTCATATTGACGATGCAGTGTTTTAAAATATTATATTTCTTTTAACGAAATTCCTCAAATCGTTCTCTTCAATTAGGTATTGACGAACTTAGAAAAAGAGCTGATGGCAATCCTCTTCCTAGTCCCCGTGAAGTGTACCAGTGGGTGTCTAGTCAACTGGAGCAAGACACTAGTACGACCTACGATACATATTCAAATCTCATTGTGGTTTGGGGTCAGATGTTGGCCCATGACATTATCCTGACTCCATCTGTCACAGTAAAGATATGGGACGGGAAAAAATTCATAGATGAAGGTAACTGTACAAGACTTGACTTTTGCATATAAAAACTAAGAAAATTTGACTTCTTTGTCACTCTAACTTCTGTTTTTGAAATAAAGGCCTAATTTGACTGGGATTTACATTTTAAAATGAATTTTAAACCTCTACATTAGGGGTGGCCAAACTTTAGGGATCGGGTGTCTACTCCACATTTAAAAAATCGAAGGCGGTCTACCAATGACAGAGCTAAATTAACGTACATATTTATTTTCGGTAACAAGAAAAAATGGTAAATTATGTAATTTTCTAAAAAAACTTATTATTAATATTTACAAAATAAAAATTTACTGACGAAAATAATCAAAGTATTCATATATCAAAATGAGACCTATTCACTTTATTTAGTTGAAAGTTGGTACTGTATATCTGCGACATGTTTATCATATTGTGGCTGGTACGACCTTATTGCAATGCATAAACACGAAATTAATGTTCATCTGTTAAATGCGACCAATGTTTGTTTTTTGTCCATGGTTGAAAAAGCAGATTCGCAAAGATACCTCGATCCAAATTATGATTTCAAATACAAAATTAATTTGTAAATATTTGGAAACGTTTCCCAAGAAATTAATTTCTAAAAATCAGTATCGCTAAATATGCTCTGGATTTAAGAAATATGTCGCATCTTAAATCCTAAAAGCTGGAAGCTCAAATTATGTTATTTACTAAAATGCTTATATTTTTATAATGAATGTAGATAATTTACTTAGTAATCATTAATAGAAGTTAAATGTTATGTTTCTCAGAAACATAACCTTTAGCAACATTTTGTTAGCAACAAAGAAATTAATAGTAACATATAATTTATTCTGATGTAACTTCTCGAAGATTATTTCCACAAGATTAATGCACATAAATATTTTATGAAATCATATTTAAATGTAAGGTTAAGTATCATAATATTTTCCATAGCCAGAGTTTCATATCTATAGATGTTTAAAAAGCTGTAATGAATAAAAAAAGCATCATATATTATAAAATTTTTAATTTCATTCAACAAAGCTTTTCGAATAAAAAATCGAATGAATAGAGTATACGGGAGGCTTTATGTGGAAGTTTTCTTGATATCAAGAAAGTTTAATGACCATAGGCCACCATGTTGAGATGAACAAAAGATCAAATAAACAAAATCCACAGACCATGATTGATCATCTTTACATTTTTGGGCTGAAATATAGTATAAGATTCGTGTATTAGTCTCAGAAGCCAAAAGAATAAATTCTGTGTAAACTTTCTATGTGGAAAATAAAAAGGGAGTAGGAAGATTAATATATGTACATAAGATGTGAAAGGAAGTTGTAAGCCTCTTAATATTCACTACATACAAACAAAGAAAGTATTGCTTTTGAAAAAATTAGCAATATTTTTAATTGAGAGAATCTTTGGGATATTTAGTTTATTAATTGCTGGTATAAAAATCAATATTCAAAAAGCATAAATACTTAATCTCTTTTCTTTATGTGTCGTATTAAAATATATTCTTTGATATGATACATTAAAATTGGTGTTATATTTCAATATTGCACCTATTTTCCTCTTGATTAATTTCTTTATGTAGCACCTGATTGTTGCAAGCCTGGTACGCCACATCCAGACTGTATTCCAGTCGTCATGAATTACGACGATGGATTTTATTCTCGTGGACACTGTATGGACATAGCAAGGTCTGCCGCGTATGTTTACAGTCCTCATTCCTGCCGCCCTCTGAAATTAGGTAAAATTTTCCTAACAATATGTTGTCATTCTAACATTTTTATGTTATCTTTATATTTTTTACTTCTGTATTTAATATTGTGGAATTAAAATTGTAACTTCGAAATATTTGTAAGATTGAAGACAGAATTTATTATTCTTTGGGATCGTTCATACAAATAAATGAAAAATATTTCTGAACAAAATGACCATTCTAGATATTTAATTAATGAATATTATACAAAGACATGGACTAATATGGGCGGTAATGGTAATATATAATGCATTGAAAAAACTTGATACTAACAATAGAATGCAAATTGTTTCTTAGGTCAACCAAATATAAAGAATGATTACCTTAATTCTCCAAGAATTTTCTTAAGCTTTCAATTAGGGATGAATCTGAAATAATACTGATTAATGAAGAATCTCAATATCTTGGGTATATGTGTAATACTCCATTATGGTCTGTTTCTAAGCTTGTTGGAAGTGGCTCGTAAGAGTTGTGACATCACACCCAACACTAGTGGGCAGAGAATATTCAAAATCTATGGCTTGTCTTAAATTTCCTTATTGTTCCTACAGTATGATGATCTCCACAAATGATTAACGTAAATACTCTCCATACCAACACTCCTCATAGCAAGTGAAGTAGCTAGCAAATCATTTGATTTGAGGAAGATAAGACTGAAGTGTTGATCTGGAGGTCTTTGTGTCTGCCCAGCTTAAGTTAAATCGGAATTCATAACAACAACCAGTTCTACTTTATTGAACGACAATCTAGCCTTTGATGATGATTGCATTTAAATTTGGAGTTTTCCTGAATTAACCCTTCAATCTAGCTCTTTATGTGTTACGATGTACTGTTCTATCTGATGCGGAATGTTTGTTTTGATTATTTTAAAAGGTACCAAGGTAATATCTAGCTGCATTCAGAAAAAAAGGAGTAATAAATAGTTCTTTTGATCTGACATTTTATAGCTACTTTCACTTTTACTTATATTTATGATACAAATACATATCTAAGTTTTTTTCTCGATTTCTTAGAACATTTCTTCGTGTTACAATTTAAATAAGAAATAGTTTGATTTGATATTTTTAGTGCTCAATGAGTTTTGTTGATTTCTCATTTTATATATTTTTTAATGAGGTAAGTTACAATTAAGAAACTTATTTACTCTTAAAAGTCATTATTTCAGACTTTTAAATTGAGAACAGTTTATACATGAATTTCCTTTTGTTTTTAATGACATTTAAAGTCAATAAGAAATTAATTTTAATGAAGATGTTGTAATAAATCCAAATTCTTTAAGTAAAAAATATTTTTTGATTCATTAAAGAAAGCAAATTTTAGAAACTATTTTTCTTACTACAATTAAAATATCTATAAGAATTTACAAATTTCAATTTTATTTTAGTAAAAATAATACAAAGAAATGCTGGAGTAAAATATTTTATTAATCATCCTAAACAATGTTTAATATTTGACAAGAATGGGGAAGAATTTTTTCCTCAACACAATTTAAAGGCACAAGAATAAAAATTAGTGTTTCACTTTCTATCAAATCTTTCTATGTTCAATCCCAAAATGAATGAGCTATACATTAATTAGTAATTCCATTTGTGTCTAATAGAAAAGCTATCGTTGATTACTTTCTTAAATTTTCATTTAATTTATTTACCTTACGTGTTCGTATAAACAAGGCCGGATAAAAATGTCATGTTTAATTGTACACTTAAAGCTCCAATGGCTCAGTAGCTACACGCCGCTTAAGATCAGTAAAGTGAAGTGTCATTTGTCATGGGCAATTATTGAAGATGAGCATATTCCCCCTCACTGATTGCTGTAAATCAGTGTGTTTGGGGCATGTGCAAGTTAATCTGTGATGTCCAAAGTCCTTCCGCTAGTGTGGTGCGGATTAAGAGAGGAGGGTGCCCGCACATGTGTGACCTCGTCACTTGACCGTGGTTGAAAATTATGAGGTACTTGGTGATATGCGAGTATTCTAAACTCATTAACATTAAGGTAAGACTGGGGATCACTCGTACCATTTTTTTTGTATGTACACTTAATTAAATTTCTCGATAGCGGATGTTATTAATAGGTAAGAATCCATTTTCAACTCTTGGTACCGGTTACACAAATCTTCATGCGCAGGAAATAACAATAGAATGGAAAATTAAAACGAGACATAACAATATGTAAAAACAAATAATTATTGGCATGAGCAAGGTCACTGAAAATTGCAAGTTCAATTAAAGTGCAAATTTAGCGACAATTTCATGAAAAGACCTATGGCTTAAATCGTTAAAAGTATAGAAATTTATCCGCTGTTAAATATCATTAGAGTCCAGTGGCTCAGTAGCTTTACGCTTAAGATCAACAAAGTGAAGCACCATTTGTTGCAGGTAGTGATCAGAAGGGTTACCACATTCTTCACTGGTTGCCGGAGCTCCGTGGGTTGGGAGGACTGTGTCCAAGTTAATCTGTGATGTACAAAGTCCTTCCGCTAACATGGCATGGATGTAGAGAGGACGGTACCAACTCAAGTGTGATAAGGTTACCTAACAGTAGTTCAAAATTACGAGGTGCTTAGTGATGGGGCAGTATTCCATCACCAATTTTAAGGTACAGTCTGAGGTTCACCTGCACCACTGTGTATGTATATTAAACATTACTTTATATCTGACTGTTATCTCCAGGTTTTAAGTTTGGTGGTTGATTGGGTTTTTTTTTTTTTTTACGATTATTTTTTTATGTACTATCTCAATTGTAACCTAAACGAAATAATGAATATTCAAAAAATGAATTAGAAACACCTACTTTTGGAATGGTATTCGAACACACGAATTAAATAATGGAAGAACAAAATACTATTTATTCAAATACAGAGAGATATTGCAATTTGTTATTTTCTTATTTTGATGTACAATTATGATTATTGAGTTATGTTTAATTTGTGTAACTGTTATTATTTAGGTTTGGCAAGGGAACAAATGAATCAGGTAACAGCTTTCATTGATGCTTCTCTAGTGTACAGTGTCTCAGAAGAACATATGAGGAAACTAAGGGAGAACAATGGCCTCGGGGGTGAGTTCTGCGTTAAGATTTTAATTTAATCTTTCGTTTAAAAAGAACTGTCAATGAACTTTTTGAAATCTTTCCTTTATTAGCTAAATTAATCATGGAATTTTACCACGGTGTTGGTTATCCACCTAGAAAAGATGATATTTGCAAATCCGTTCACCATGGGTGCGACAAAAGATGTTTCCTTGCAGGTAAGTATATAAAATCAACTGTAATATATGCAATATTTTACAATTACTCTATTAACGGCAATTGAAGCTGGTCACTGTATTATAAGTCAAAAGATTTCATACATACTTATAGCAAAAACCTGTATTATTTAGACAATGGATATAAAGTATTGTGCACTAATAGGATAAATTATTTTTTAAGCTATTTTTTCTCAATGTAGTTGTCTTACACCTTCTCTTTTCTTAAGAAGATTTTATCATGTTTAAGTTGTGCTAATCTTGAGCATTTATTTATAAGAAAACTAAATTGTACGTGTTCATTTTTTCACATGGTTGTAAATGTTGGTTTTACCTTTATTCTAGGTGAGAAAAGAGCAAATGAAAATCCAGTGTTAGGCGCCATGCACACTATATGGGTGCGGGAGCATAATAGATTAGTGGATCTTTTGAGAGGCCGTGGTTGGTCGGAGGAAACCCTTTTCCACGTGGTTCGCAAGATTGTTGGAGCCTTGTTTCAGCACATCACATATAAGCAAGTGCATTTCTATTAAGGAACAAATTTAATATGTCATATTTTTGTGAAATATTCTGCTCTCTGCTTTCTCTATTATTGTAATAATAATTAACAAAAATGAAACTTCAAAAAATTTAAATGAATTAACTTGCTTGAACCTGGAAAAATTTCTCATTTTGAATTCTGGCACACTTTTATGTTCTCTTTTAGTAACATTTAACCCAAAATTATAAATAATCATTTCATCACTAATAAATAACCTAGTAAAAATTCGTCACCTGATTAACAAATAGAGGTATTTTCTAATAAAGTAAAAATTAGAGTTTCTAATTCATAAAATTTGTATTAGTACAGAGCAAGCTTTATGGAATAAAAGCAATATTAATATTTTTGTTTGGAAAACTATTTATAATCTATCAAATTTTACTTGATCAACGTCATATATTTTGTCAATGTCCTGACGAAGGTGATTTAAAGAATAGAATTTTTGAATTAATAGTAGTAAGCTTTTTAAATATAAAATATATTAATGTTTTTTTTATGTAACTGAGATAGAGCAACAGCGTTAACATTTAATAACATATTAGAGTACTACTAAACACAGCGTCGATGAGACGAATAGCTTATAATATATTAACCTTACAATGGTTAAAACTTATCAGGTGATTGGTTGTGTTTAGTAGTTTTTCAGTAGACAAAACTAGGCAACCGGAACTGTATTGCAAACAAATAACTACTGCACTGAGAAACAAAGACAAAATGGTAGCTGATTGGTAAGTAGGCTTTCCTTTAGTTTATTAAATCGAGGGTTAGACTTCCATTTCGGGATCATATGTTTGTGGTGGACCAAAATTTATATTGGAATATAGATTCCAGTTGAATGTGCACTTTAGTTTTGTTTCTAGATAAAGCTCAACTGCTTTCCAATATTTGAAAATTGCCTCATAAATGTCACTCTCTTTTTGCATTTTAGCAAGATAGATAAGCAAATTATACAGTGATCAGTAAAAAATGAAATATATATACGCTGGCCACACACTAAAAAATGCAATAACAAGAAAGATCAAAGACAAAACCAACGAATTTGGCAGATAACACGTTATACAAAAATAAAATGATTGGAACTGCAGCCTGTTGTAAAATGTGGAGGATGACAAAACCCGTAGTTATTGTGTAGTAATGACAAAACCCATGCAGAAAAACGAAAATTCTAATCTATAAAAGCTTAATCAGACCCGTTCTCACCTACTCCACGGAAACTTGAGCAATGACAGAAAAAGTTAAAGATACCTTATCTTTTTTTTTTAAAAGAAAAATCCTGAGAAGCATTTTTGGTGGTATAAAATGTAACGACATCTGGAGAAGAAGAACTAACTCTGAACTTTACAAGTTGTTTGGAGAACCTGATGTAGTCAACTACATAGTGATTCAGAGGATAAACTGAGTAGGCCACTTGTGCAGGATGGACGAAAGTCGTACAACAAAAAGCTCTTCTCGGCCAAACCATTCGGCACCCGAAAAAGAGGGAGGCCTAAACTCAGATGACTCGAATGCGTTGCAAAGAACTTGAAAACTTTAAAAATGGCGAACTGGAGGTCTCAGGCCACGGATAGGAGATCCTGGAATTCGATACTGCGGAAAACAAGGGCCCATCCTTGGCTGTAAAGCCACTGAAGAAGAATGACGAAATTCTTAGTTATATATGCAAAAAGCTTTTAATGTGGAAGTGAGAAATGGAAAAATTAATTTTACAATGCATGAAAAAGATGAATGATAATGTTTGGTACATGTTAAATGTAAGCATAGTGTGTTATATAAAAGTATCAACACTTAATGTAATCGATAATGAAGAATAAAAGTATTGCCTTATACTTTGAATAATGATACATATATCGACAAAAAGGTAAATAAGATCCTTACTGCCCGTTAATTTGTTATGCAAACTATTTTTGGGATATAAAAGGTATTTGATCCTTTGCTGTAGTTATTTATGGACTGTCCCTCAGCATCGAGTGTGTTCCGTAAAAAGGAGGTACCTAACGGATGATCAATAGGTATACATCAAACTCCTTCTATGGTTTGAGTTGAATAAAGGTATCATGAAGCTAAATATGTGTTGGGTATAAAATATAAATTTTTTAAAAAAGCATATTTTCTAGCCTTTGTTAAAAATTACTTATATTTGGCCCTTTTTTGCTTTAAATTGGCGTGAAAACAATGGTCAATTGAGACAATCAGCAAACTTATTGAAGTACCCGTAGTTAAACCTACGGGTACTTCTATACTTTTGCTGATTGCCTCAATTGCTAGATTTTTATCTAATAATTCTTATTATTCTAAATCAGCATGTTCTTAATAAATTAACAATTAAAAGATGTAGGTATAACAATGTAGTGTCCATTTTCGTTAATTTGTGATCATTGCTTCTTATTAAAAGGTCATTATTGCAGAATCATTAAGAAATAAGAAAATCAGTAAGCAACATCAATGGAAAAAGGATGTTGAATATGTTGAGCATGCGAGTTTTAAAGGCTCATTTCAACAAAACCGTTTATTTTTTAAACAATAAAATAACAGTATTCTGACAGGGCATTAAGTGCACAAAATATTTTTTTAGGATCTTATTAGAGTAGAATCAGTGGGCAGTTATGAAAAGCAACAAACAATACTGCAAAATTGAGCATTAGATATAAGTACGTTAATTAATTTTGACTTAGATGCTCAACTATTGATCTAGTGTTTTATTGAAAACATCTTTTTAATATTCTATTTTATGCTGCTAAGAAAAAAAAAATGTTTGATACATGTTGACCTATGATGGTAAGGAATAATCATCGAAATTTTATTATGCTAGAGAAAATCTGATTATTTAAAGCTAATTACTTCATGTAAAGTATATGTATATGTGCTTGTGGCTAAAAATTAAATATTATCAATACACACAGCCTGATGTCAAATAGGGCACAATTGTCAGGCTCCTACTTTAAGAAATAGGTGAAAGGAAAACCAGAATGTCAGCCTTATCTCATTAAATTACGCAACTAATCCTTATGTACAGTAGATATTGTGTAATGAAAAGAATCTTTTGATACGTCTCTATTTTAGTGAAATAAAGGAGCTGCTAGTAGGGAACAAGTTGTACAATAGAGATGCTATGATACGTCAGCCGGTGGTGGAAGTTCTAAAAGAAAAAATAAAATCACCAAGATTGTCTTTTATTGTTTTTTGTATTTATTGAAGGTTCGTGGAATTACCGAGTAGTAAACAAGGATCGGTTTAATTTTCACATCCCCACTTGCATTAGCACAAAATAACAACGTTAAATTGTATTTCACCGATTTGTGACTGGGAAAATCATTCTCCTCTGCAGTTATACACGTTTGCTCAGGCATTTTTTTCTAGAATAGACCTGTTCGACACAACTATAAATTTGTTGCAGCTAGTAACAGTTTCTACAACATATATATTAACATTATATTTACGAAGATATAATTAACATATATATCTTCTCACAAAATTGATTGTAAAAATGTAACATATTTTTTACCTTCCCCGACGTGTTGTTAAATTTTTTTTTCACTTATTTCTTTCATTTCAAGTAATTGTAGGTAATTTATTTCCTACTTATATTTAGTTTGAACAAGGAATCCATCCCTTTAAACCTTTTCATTAAAAACTACTATGATGTTAGTAATTGATTACAATTTTTATTAAAAAGTTCTTGTCTACAGTCAATTTTGATATTATTTCCTGATTATATCAAAATTGACTGTAGACAAGATATTATTTCCTGTTAAAGCTTCTAAAAAATGTTCTTACTTGAATGTCTGAACATATCCAGTTAATAAACACTTTCTCAAGTCTTCAACATTTTGCATTTTGTTACCAAATGTAATTCATTAAAAAAGTTACAATTAATTTTTTTAGAATATTCTTCATTTATGAATATTTGTTTCTACTAGCGTAATTAAAGAATTCATACCATCATTCATAATGGTATTTACATACGAAAAATTACACTGCTGCCCATCCAAATTCCAACAATAAGAAAGACAAGAGATATCCCAACAAAATTTATTTTGTAAATAAAATGTTCACCAACTATCAAATGATGAAATTTATAGACTTCTGTGAAGTGTGGTTCCTGGCGAAGTCAGTGGCTCGAATGGCCGCAATGGTTGAAGACAAAAGGTCAGGGAAACAATTCAATCTGGCGATTGACGAAGAATCCTTGAACAATATGTGTCACTTACGGTCGGGCATTTTCCTGTTGAAATATGACTGTGGGCAAGCCATGAAGGAAAGACAACTGGCTTCAACACTTCGGAGATGTAGCGCTGGCCAATGCGTACTGGAGGAGTGAGAGAGTGATATCCAATACCACACCATACCATAATGCACGGTGCAGGACCAGTGTGACGGTGCATAACGTTGCTGATCTGCATCCTCTTTCCACGTTATCTCCAGACTCGAATGGGACCCCAAGAAATGTTGAAAAAAACCACAAGAAAAATACATTTGTTAAACTTGAAATCGTTAAAACCTCCAAGCCTTAAATAGTACTTTGAAGTGATGTGCTCTGATGTGCTTCTGCGCTGAAATTCTAATCATTTGCATATCTCACCTCAGCTGATGCATATTTTAAATTTCATGTTATTTGCATGCTTCCTTCAGGGTGTTGTATTTACGGTGGTGATCAGTGTATTATAGAATGAAAATGTTTTGAATTTTCAGCTAGTTAAAATTCATTCTTTTATTTAATACATTTAATTAATTGATAGTTCCTTCTTATTTGATTAATGAATAGTAATTATTTCTTGTCAAATTTTATAGTATATTTTGAACTGTAAGAGCTCATACTTAAATTTTCATGGCCATGAAGAATTTTTTGATCTTTATAAAGAAAAATAAAAATGTGTCAATCATTTCCTAAATTGGTTTCGATTTTTTCTAAATTTGTGATAAATAAAAAAGGGAACTGTTTTTTGTTTTTAATTTTTCTATTTTACTTACATTTTTTCTTTTTCTTAAGATTTAATGTTCTGATTAAAAATTCTTCTTTTTTTCTTAAGATTGGCACACTTAGAAAATTTCAGTAAAAATATATTTCCTTGGTTAACCAGTAATTTTTATTATCTGGATTTGCATCATAATTTTTGAATTAGTGAGAATCTATGGCGAAAAGAATGTCCATTTATCATGACTTTATTTCAATAACGTATTTTTTTCCTTTTTTTCAGGGAATACTTGCCAAAAGTTGTGGGCCCAATGCTTGCAGGTGCCATGAATTTGACAGTTCCAACAACAAAATATCGCTACGATTCTACCATGAATCCAACAATTTACAACGTATTTGTGACTGCTGCTTTCAGGTACGGTCACAGCATGATCAGCGGCCGCTACATGAGGAGAGGAAGGAGCTATGCAGCAAGCCCCCTGTTGAGTCAAGACTTCTTTTCGATGGACGAATTCTGTGGTCCTCTGGAAGATTCGGTGGCTTCCCTTTTGTATGGGCAGGCTGATCAAAAAGCGCAAAAAGTGGATTGTTTGTTTTCAAAACAAGTAAGAAACGATGTTCTGTTCTATGATAATAATTTCATAATTTTAATTCCAGTTAAAAACTTTAAATTATTGTAGAGAAAATAAACGTTTATTCTGTGTCTCAGATGTAATTTAATCACTTCTGAATTAATTATGGCACTTTCAATTCGATTTAAAGTTCATTATAAAGATTTGGTTAATAAAATTTAAGAATTGAAACGCTGTTTATTATAAATTGGTCATTAATATAAAAATAATCTTCTTATCATTTGATTAAAATTGAAATTTGATTTAACTTGAAGTTTAATAGAAATATCTAGTCGATAAAATCAGGATTCCTATTTTGTATACATACAGAACTTCTAAATAATCCTAATTATTCAGTGATAGCCAAATTTTCAAAGAGGAATCAGAAAGAGATTATATTTTGCAGGTGGCTATTAACAAAATTTCGAATGTTAATGAAACATTCTTATACTCTTTTTGAATTTCATTTGATGATATAATAATTATTATTAACGATAAGCACAACTAGTATAAATTAAAATTAACTTTCTTGTGAATTAATTAATCTAGTTAGTTTTCTTTGTAGATATCTAAACAATAAATATTCGTAGTACATAAAATTTTTTGTAATTTTTGTCAACTAATCAGAAAAGTTAATTTGTAGATGATAACATTAAGCATAAATTATGCCAAAGTAATTAATAGACTTCAGGATGCAAAGTCAAAAATGTTTCAGTGGTACTATATGTATTCAAACTATATACATATTATAATTCATTATTTTTAATGACGTATTCCTTTGTTTCAGATAACAAATCATTTATTCTCAAAGGAAGTCAACGGTAAAGGATTGGATTTGTTTTCTCTCAATGTCCAAAGAGGCAGAGACCATGGTATTCCACCCTATAACAAATGGCGCGAAACGTGTGGACTACCTAAGGCAAAGGACTATTCAGACTTAAAGAGTGTTATGCCAGATTACGTCGTTGATAAATTGGCGATTGTCTATGGGTATGATAAGAAGGAAAAAGGAATTAGTAACCACTTGAAAATATTTGGCTATCAAATAAAAAATATTATTTATTTTTATTGAAAAGTATTTTACAAGAGTCATCAAGGAAAAGTAAACCCACGTTCATTGGAAATTCCCATTTTAAAAGTCTATTCCCGAACAAAAAATTTCATAAAATATTCAAAATATAATTAAATTCCTCAAACAAAGCATAATATTCATAAGAATATAAAAACATAATATTTAATATCCAGAGATGAAATAATTTTAAGTAATATATATTATTCATTTCATCATTCCCTTAAAATTAAAAAAAATAATATTCAAATATAAATATATAATAGTAATCAGAATATTAAAAAATATACTATAGAAAGTTTTGTAGAGCATATCTATGTGGTTTATAAAAAATATTTTTTCTAGGCCTGGAGGAATAGATGAAGTAGATTTATATGTTGCTGGTGTATCTGAATACCCTGTAAATGGAGGAATTCTTGGACCAACATTCACATGCATTGTAGCAAATCAGTTCAAACATTTGAAATTCGGAGACAGATTCTGGTATGAAAATACAGATCATCCAGGAGCTTTCACTCAAGGTAATTGTCATACACTCGCATACCTGAAAAAGTGGTAAACTCAAAAGTCATTGATAGATAGACTCCACACTCGTATAGTGTGGATACGAGATACAAACCATATTTATACATATAAGAAATTTTCTAAATGATCTGGGAGTCTTCATTCGATTTCAATGGCATGAAATGAAAAATAATATCATTACTAAATTAAGGGTTATTGGTTTAATACTTTTTCGTGAGTATTGGTTCAGTTATTATTTATTGCAAAAGTTTTTCAAAGGGAAAGTACTCAAAAAGATAAAAAAATATTTTGGATATATACTTTATGTTTCTAAAACTTATTTCTTAAACTTGTTTAACGAAGTATTTTTTGACATCGCTCTCAAAATTGCTGATCATACTAATCAAACATGTTAAAAGGTCTATCACTACCATAAAAATCCATAGTGAATAAGACATAATCATTCACTAAGTTTATGAAATTCATAAAGTTGAAGAGGCTTTGAAAATGCTTGATATAGCGATTCTTCCTCGGATATTGTAATTGTGTCTGTACAAATTGTGCGCATTGTTTCTATTTTAACTAACAAACTCCAATGAAATAATATCACTAACCGTGTAAATTCTAATAAAATTTAGACAAGAACTGTAAAAACTGATTTGTATCTTCTGGACAAATAAAATCTATTTTACATTGCATAAGGGTATGCACTCTCAAAACACTCTCAGGTAGATTATTTTCAATACCACGAACATAAAACTTAGCTGTTTTATTCGTCCTCACTTGACAGTTTCTCTGCGCATAGTTACACTAAATCTTTATTATGATAGTCTTTTATGAATAGAAGAACGTGCTCAAGTATTTGGTTGAATAAAACGTGTACAGTGATTTCAAAATCGAAGCATTTTGCTTTTACTGAAGTAAAAGAATGTATTGTTGCAGAAAGCTTCATGCTGTATCATGCATCATTCTATGGTGCACATTTAATGAAGGCATTCATTTTGATTCTCTTCAAGATGATCAAATGATATATATGTATACAACAATGATATATATATATATATATATATATATATATATATATAGTAAAATCTAGTGCATAGAGTTCACAATCGTTGAGATGAATGATGATAGTGAATGTCACCGTCCGTTAATCTGATCATTTATGATATCAGCATCACCTATTTATGTGCTTTCATCCTTAATTTAACCAATCCAGAAAATTTCAGATTTGACTATATAAACTTTTCAACAACCTCATGTAAGGTATACATTATGGTCGTATGCAATTTTTTACGTTGCACCATATGGGTATGGGGATTGTCATTGTCAATTTCGCTTATCAATCTCAAAAATAAGAACTGGTTAATATTTTAGACTTTTGTGTATGGGGTGGGGGTTCCTTTATTACACAGAAAAGAATAGCATTTAATAGCATTACTTAAGGAAAAAAATGAAAGGCAATTAATATTTTAAAATTTTTTCAGTCTACTTTAAAATTTGACAAAAACTTTAATATCAATTCATTCAAATTCATTTTTAGAATTTTATAAGAAATGTTATTTAATTCCTATTAGTTCATACCATTTCTAAATATATTTTTTATCTATTAGAAATTTTCAACTGTTAATAAAATAATTTTTGTTCATCCACTCAAATTTAAATACATTTTTCAGAATGTTAGTGACTGACACTTGATGTTAATACAGTTTTTTCAAATATTAATAAATTAATCAAATTAAGTTAATTAATTTTAATTTTAAATGGGAGAAAAAATACTTTTTCCATAATGGTGCCATCTGCTGACATCAACAGTTACTATCCCTATTTTTACATTTCTTACACTATTTATTTTTATTATCTTGTAAGTGAGTTTATTATTATCTTTAAAAATTAAACTTTGTGGTTTTGAAATAAATTAGTGAGAGAGATGGAAAGTGAGTATAAGAGAGAGAGAAAGAATTTTTTATAATTTAAAAAACTGAATGAAAATTATTGATAAAGGGCTTACTTATACTCCCTATATGCATACTTTTTTCTCAGTTCAAATTTGTAGGTATTGGGAAAAATCTTGAGTGTCAAATCTTTCACTTAAAAAGCTCATTAACAAACACAATTAAAAGCTCAACACAACCCATGGAATATTAATCTAACAATGCTTTTCAAGAAATCCATGATCAATAACTACGCTAAAATTATGAATTTAGATTCCGCATTTTTTCACTACAAATCCCAAAAGAATAATTAAATCTTTTTATATTAGCTTTATAATACTTTGATTTGTCACTATAGATTAGGAAGAAGGGCGTAGCTCTAGTGCTTTGGAAATTGAGGATTCGATACAAAACACAAAGAGAGTCAAGATATATATATATATATATATATATATATATATATATACTCTAGAAGAGTACCTAAATGTTCGCGATTATAAGAACTATTACATGAACTATTGTTGAATTGTATACATGTTTAGATATTCACACAATGCGCCTAAATTGTGTGAATATATCTGAATGTGTGAATAGTAACAATCATTCGAAATGTAATAATCAAAATAATTATTTTTGTCTTGTAGCTCAAATTGATTCAATCAGAAAAAACACACTTGCTTCACTGTTATGTCGGAATTCTGATATAAAATTCATACAACCGCAAGCTTTCTTATCTGAATCGTAAGTATAAATTTTCATACTTCGAACAGCTTAGAGAGAAAAAAAATCCCATCTTCGCCAAAAACAAACTTATTTGTTCTTATGTTTATTTTATTGAAAATTTAAAGCATTTTGCGAATATTGATAATTTGATAAAGTCGCTTCGAAGTTCTTGTTCGAAAGAAGTTCAGACAATTTATGACAGTGTTCAGCAAATTTTTTAAAAGTCTAAGAAGTAATTTTCTGTCATAGTTTGAAAATGGGAAGGAAAATAAAATAATTGAATTAATTTTGTGCAGAGATAATCATGAAAATTCAGGATGCACGCACTCGGAAATTAGAATATTTTAATTTTTCTCTTCTACCTCTATTTAGAAAATTTTCAAGCTTTTTATCAAAATCTTTGATAGAAATTTAATGATTTTTATCAATATAAAGTTAATTAAATTTAATAAACATAATGAAACATAATATAAATTAAAATTTGAATCTAATTTCTATTATATTTATATAAAAATATTTTATACTTATTGAAATATTCTTTGTGAATCTCATTATAAAGTTGCACTACTTGTTCTGTGAAATAAAACAGCTGTGGTTCTGGGCAAAGTACCTCAATGTTAATTCGAAAACAAGTTTATTTCAAAATGTTTTATACTATACTTTTTATAATAATAAATCTTTTAAACGATTTTTCTCGTATACTTATGAAAACTAGTATACTTATGAAAAATTTATATTTAAAAAATGTGTTCATTGCTATATAATTTCTTCAAAAATATTCCATCAATACATCAAATATTTTGCTGACTGATTTTCATCTGAATTGTTAACATGTAAATTTAAAACAATACGATTAACGGTTATTAACTGTAGTTCTAATATACAGTTCTTTTTTAAAACAATAAATATTAATATGATTTATTTGATTTTTTAGTATTTAGGAGACAAGGGAAAGCTATTTTTATATAATAATATTTTAATTATTATTTTATTTTGCAGATCTTCGAATCCGAAATTACATTGTGACACCATTTTGAAGGAGACAGATCTTAATCTAAATTTATGGCTTTGAACAGATTCTATTGTACTTTTATCATTGAATAAAGCATTTTATCATTCTTATAAATAATTTTGACTTTTATAATCTACTTTCAAGTAGTAATATTATAATTTTATTGCATTAGATGTCTATATGATTCAATGTTAGAATTCTATTTTTCCTGCACTACAAAAATATTTAAATTCTATTTATTTAATAATTTATAAAATTGATGCTTAATATCTATTTATGGAATGTAACATGCGGGTTTTTACAAACGAATAATTCAGACTCACTTAATAAACCTTTGTTAGGTTAACAACACTATGTATTTTTGATGTTATTTTAAAGGTATTTTTTTCTTTATTCAATGACCCATGTAAAATTATACTTTACCGTTTTCAATTTATAAAATGCTGCACAATTGGTACATGATATAGTTTAAATTTCTTTTAAAGTGTGATTATAATATAGAATAGTTACTTCTTAATAGAATCAATCATAATAAAGGGAAAAAAATTAATTTATACATTTAAACTATACATTATATTAAGACAGCGAAGTATAAATCCAACTTTAAATATTTGATTTTGTTTCTAATGTTTTTACTAAATTATTTTTAAAAATTTTCTCATAGTATTTTCTTTTTTCTTTAAATTCCTATTAAAATTTCATCAGAATTGACCTACAGACAGGTATTTCATTATAACATCCCAGTGTTAACCAATGTCTAACTATGAAGATTTCTCCATGACGACCTTTAAAAATTCTTTGATCTCCAATTGTTCTCATTAATTGTAAGAAAATCTGACTCCACTGAGTCAGCCAATCTTTTAACTTGCGGTCATCCCCGCTTTCTAGTTCCAGTAGGTCTAAAGTGCAGAACATTTTTTATAATATTGCCGTCATGCATTCGAAGGATACGAGCTATCCTGTTCATTCTATTTAATTTTATATATTTGACAATATCATGTTGCTTATATATCCCATATATATAATTATGATGATATTTCTGCATTAAAACTTCAGCAATTATTTTTATTTATATTATCATAAATTAATAGAGTTTTGAAATAATACGTTTATGATGAAATTAAAATTATGTAGATAATCTAGTAACGGTTCATTTTTTGTTGGGAAAGAAGTAAGGGACAAGTGTATAATTTTTGAAGTTCATTGCATTCAATGAGTTCGTGAGCCAGCCACTCTTAGTTTCCCCACCATTCACAGTTTGTGTAAATGAACACGAATGGTTTAATCAGATACACGAAACTTAATTGCTAGTTCCCGACACGTTTGAGAAGTATCCACTTCTATAGAGATTTTCAAATCATCGCAATTTTAGGCTGTTGGCGCATCCGATCATGGTGCAACTTAAAACGGTTGATCTCCCAATCTGTCAACTTAGATGCGGTTCGATTCTAAGTTGACAGATTGGGAGATCAAGTTGCTCCGGTTGTATTCATATAACACTCACTTATAAAGTCCTTATTTGCAGATATTATAGAGCCATTTTTTGGATTCACCAACTAAACAAAAATCTACAAAACATCCTCATGAGAAGCTTCATATATGATCAGTCTGAAAACATTGAAGATAGATTTATGCTAACTAAAGTATTCAAATAGTGGTGTTTGCAGTTTGCCCTATCTAAAAGCGATAGAACTTTTCTTGTTACCTGATATACGTATGTATAAAAATCACAAAATTCAAATATTTAACTATACGAATGGAAAACAAATAGATACTAACAAATGAAGACAAGTACCCATATAGTCAGTTTTATCAAAAAGTGTTAATATGGGTGTTAAAAAAGCGTTTTTTTTTTTTTTTTTTTTTGTCAATTGCATGACATAAATGTCTAAAAGTTATGGCATAAGTTTTAGACTCCTCTCTAAAGATTATGGTTTCATGACTTTTAGACATGAAGTTGAAATTAACTTTAATCAAAGTGTTGAACTTTGAAAACGTATATAAATCAACTCACAAACCAATTCAAGTTAGCCGAGGTGGAAGCCAAACGCGATCAATGCTCTGGCTTTCATATCAATAGTTCTTGGATTCGATACCCATCCTAGGTGTGAATGTTTGCAGTGATTCGGAATCCACTTTAAGCTATAGGTATCGTTTTAATTAGCCCACGTGTGCGAAAAATGATCGTCGAGTGACAAGTGAACCACTAGACCAAATAATAAATTTTACCATGCTTAAGAGTATTAAACTTCAAAGAGTCTTAGAAATCTAATAAAAATTAGATATATTCTTAAAAATCATTTTGAACTTGGAAGTAGATGTTTGTTATAGTACTAGATACATTTTAAGACATAAGGTACATTTGTAATCAGTCGTCATAAGCAAAGTGGTTGTAGATGAATTAAAAATGAATTGCAAATCATTTTATCTGCTCAACCGAAGATCCATTGTGTTTTCTAAGGGTGATTGGACATGGTAAATGGATCATGATGGCATTGTTCTCCAAGTGAAATGATACCACTATACGTGTCCGGCAAGTATTGGGGACCTTATGCTTGATATATGATTGCAAATTACGATGAAGCCTACCCGGCTACTTCTACCTAACTATTTAATTCCTACTGAACTGTCTAATTGTTAGAGATGTAGGGTAGCAGGGAAGTATACTGCTGGACAAAAATGTTAACAATAACTCATTAGATATATACTATTTTTATCTATTCCATCATTATCTACGCCTCAGTAGGTTTATGTTCAAATTTAAAAGTGAAACTGCTTAGATATATATTACCAAATGAAAAAACAAAAACTGTTATTTACTGATATTACAGGTACATTTCCATTTGAATTCTTGAGGTTTTGCTTGATATACATACATGTTACATGCGTATTGAAACAAAAGTGATTCTTTATAAAAATTCTCAAATGTATAAGTTAAAGGAAGGATTACTTCAAAATATTATCCTAAAAAAATCTTAATCCGAACATCATTTTAGAAGCCTGTCTGCTGATTGCATAATTATAAAACATGTTTTTAAAATATCTATGATACCAAGTTTCCCTTGTGGAAGGACTGGAATAAGTTTGTCAGCAGTGAAAATTGTGCTTTCTGATACACAGGTGGCACTGTTATCATGGTTCTAACACTGAGGCTAATGATTGCTGCCCATGTTCGTGGAATTTACCTTTTTTCAAAAATATAATTGGTTATTGGTTGCTTCTTATTATCATTATTTTGTTCACAATAATGACTCTCTTGTTTGTTTTTTGAGTGTCAATCACATGCAATTAACCACAAATCACCGCAATTCCTCTACTATAATTTTATACGCAACATTCTGAATTCGTTTTCTTAGACCAATCAAATGCTTTTAACTAATCTCTTTTAAATCTACGCTTTGTATCAGTATAGCGCAGGAAAAATAACTGTACATGTTTTTAAAATATCTTAAGCATTTAAGAATTAATAAATGTGTATTTAAATATTATTTATGTTAATCTGATTATGTTTAGCCACCGGTTGGTATAAACAGGTAAGTGAACATTTCTACTTACCCTGAACTTAAGATGCACATTATTTTATGTAGTATGATATTAAAAAAGAAGAGAGATTTTTAGAAAAACTGATTTCATTTGATCTTAATCCAATATGATCTCTTTGAGTAATTAAAAAAATACAGATAAAAAAATTACTAGACAATAAGAATATTTTTTAGGAAATTACTTATAACTGACAATAAAGGTATATTTAAACAAACATAAAGCTTGACTAGTTTAATTAATATAGGTATAATTAGTTAAACTTGGAAAGGAAAAAATAAACTTTCTTTTAGAAAAATTTACAATCCAGTGTTACATGCAGGCGATGATCATATAGTATAATGACTAAGGAACAAGGTAACTAAGCACCCTTCCATGTTCAAAATTGTGAAAAATTCCGAATAATTCAAAAGATTGTTGGTTCAATATGTGACCGATTCAGTATTGAACTCGAATCCTACTTGAAAAGGCTAATGCTTGCTAAGCGTTATGCCGGCCCTTATGTTCCTTTACTGTTATGTCGAATCTTGCTATTGGATTGTAGTTTAAAATAAGTAAGTTGTTTGCTGAGTTCAGGAGCTTTATTCTACAGAAATAGACTGCTGGAAACATATCTCGATAACTTATCTACTAAGTTAGCATTTGAAAACACTTAGATGTTCAACCAAAAAATAATTCTTTTGATATTGAATTTCTTATTTCCTTATATTGTAAAAGTAACTGATCTAGGAATTCTTAGATATAAAATTTGAACCAAACAGTGAATGAGGAGAAAAGGCATTCAGCTTATAATGAAAAATATTGCTAATTATATGATCATAGAATCATATGAATGTATGAAAAGCAGGGTTCAGTTTCTTGTAAAACCTTATATAGTAACCAATATAAAATATATATCACCAGCGTCAGATCTTTGAAATATTTCATTGAATTTTGAAGTAATTTCATCAAATAAAATTCCTCTTGCGTATTTATCATATAATGAAGAAATATTTTTTTTTATTTAGAACCACGATTATAACTTCTCCAGGGTAATTAAATTAAATAAAATCAATGAGTATAAATAATAAAATGTAATACAGAAATAACGACAAAATACATTTATGCTAATAAAAATGTATATTATTTATAAATATTTATAAAAATTTAATTACTCTGAGATAGTAATTACTATGGAGCAAATCGATATCCTTAATTTTCTTAGTTGGAAAGAAAATGCAATTGTGGTGTCACTCAGAAAGTTGCCAGATAATTCCAAGTTGCCAGAAAATCGCCTGCATTTTACTAATTTTCTGCCATTAATGACATCTACTCAATGTTTGCCATCGTCTAGCAGAGACGAAAATCACTTCGTTTTTCGTCACTAGGTTACAGTTCTTAAAGATAAACATATCCTTCAAATGTGTTTATCATTAAGATAGTAATATTTCTGGGAACATCAAATGAAAATTTTTGACTAACTCATCATTCATCGATAGTTACATGAATTAGAATAAAAACATCTGACATAACTATAAACTCAACTCCATGGACTTTAAGCTGTTTATCTTTCAATGACACATTTATCAAGATTTTATGAATACTAAATTAGCATACTAAACTGATACACTACATTACATTTATTTTTTTATCATAAAACAAGTCTTTCCTACGGATTTAAGGTAAGATTAATTTTCATCTTTTATCAATAATGTGACGGAAAAAAACAAATTTGTTCCTTAATCTGTTTCAGAAATCAGAAATTATTCTACGAATTTAGATTTTAGATTAATATTAAAATAGATATTTAATCAAATTTACAACAATTTTGTTAATAAAATATTCCTAGTTTAGTAAAACAGTTACTTACGGATGTAATCATCGTGATGTGTTTCGCGTTTCGTTTTTTAATCGGCTAGAAGTGCAAAGGTAACCAGTCACTGCGTGGTTTCGAATCTCTGTTAAAATTATGAAACTAGATCTAGCTTCTTTCTATTCACAAAATGGAAGATATTTTACGAAACATATAATGTTCTCGATGGATCAGGCACACAATCTATTATCCGAATTGAAAAGGCCTTTTTTTCCACCAATTTACTCATCTCCTATTGTTTTATAATAAGTCAAATGATAATCTGTAAAAATATAAACACATAATAATAATTTTAACTAGAAATTCTTAGGAAAAGTTGTATTTAGCCATATTTACAAATAATGAATAATAAGCTGAAAAAATTCTTTCTTACTTGATTTTTTTATCAAAGAATACATATTTAAGCTAGATTGCTTGAATTCCATCATAAATTATCACATAGCACAAAACTTAATGTAGTAATAAACGATTATCTTGAAATTTTGAGCATGAAAATGAGAAATCAGCTTTTGCAAGTAAAAGATTAATCGAAATTGTCATTGTTTTACATCATTAAATGTTGATTCTTTTTCTTAGTAAACAGTAAGATAATGTCTTACCTTTATTATTTTCAAAAATCAGCAAAATAATTTCATATATTTTAATATATTAACTTCAAATCTAATTAGAAAAATTTCATAAATAGTTTTAAAATTTTTCAATTAAAAAATTATTGCTTCATTCAAAAGTTCTCGAAAAAGTAAAAAAGTGTAATTCATTTAAGATACTCTTTATATATAAATTTGATTAAATTTTACAAAAGATGTAGATAATATGCAAATTATATTTGGCGAAGAGATGATTCTCTTGGCGAAACAAATTTAAAGAAATTAGGCAAATGGCTAATGATGACTGAAAAATTCTAGCAGCAAACCTTTTTGCTCATATCTAGAGTTTCTAGAAATATTTTTTCTCAAGAATATTTATAATATTTTTATCCATACCTGTAATTTTTATTTCAAGACAAATATTTATTAATTATATTTCAAAAACAGAATACGATTTCAATAAGTAATTTTAACTAGAATTATATTTAAATATGAAAAAATATATTGTTATTTGAACGAGATAAATTTCACTTATTTAACCTTTTCAAATAAAGGTATGATATATTCATAACAAAATTATTATATAAATAATATAATATACTATGATATTCTCACCACAAGAAAATAAAAAAAAGTTTATTTCCTAAAAGTAAGTAAAAGAATAATGTCTATTACATTATTCTTATAATTTAAAATCAATTTCAGCAAATACATATGAGGTTTAAAACTCAAAATGAAGACAATTTCCATTTTAATTATCGAAATGCGAAGAATTTTCATTCCTGAAATCAAATACGTTTCAAAGATATTGAAAGAACTGTAAGCCGTGAATCACGAAAATCAAATATTAATTCATGATAATATATATGTTAAAAATGTAAGTACATCGTGAAGGAAGTATAATAATAATCTTGAAAACTTACAAAGTAATTCTCAGAATACTAAGAAACGTTATTGAATAAACATGAAATCTTTCTTTTTCAATTGGTCAAACTAATTCGCGTGTATAAAAAATGACGAGATAAATAGAAATAGCCTAACTTTCCTTTATTTGAGAAATTAGTCAGAGGATAACCAATTTTTTTGTTTTCAATTTCCTAATTTATTACGAAAGTAGTTCATCTAACATATATAATAAATATTTTAGATGAACAACTAGTCGAATGAATCGCATATGCAATCTGATACATATTAATGTGTAATAAGGATCACAACATTATACTTACAATATGCATTTTGAAATTTTTTAAATAATTTATATTCAGAATAATTTTCTGTAAATAGTTAAATTTTCAATTTATATAAGTGACTTATACATACATTTCAAAATATTTTTTATACGATTGCTTAAAATATACATCTGCTTCAATGTTGCTTTATTATTGTTGATCTCTTAAACTACTACGAAAATATATGCAAGGTATAACAAAAAATATTTACAGTCAATATAATTTAATTAAATTTTAATTTTTTGCTCATACTTTTAATAAAAATTAATATGTCATGAAATAGACACCATGATAAAACTTATATAGTAATTATTAGCATATATTGTTCTCCAGAATTTGGTTTCTATTTCATTAATTTTGAAACTTGTTTATTTTTTAATAATAATTGAAGTTTTATTTGTATTGTTGAGATGACCTGATTGGTTTCAATACACGTTACTGTTGAAACAAGGGTGAAAATGCTGTGGTACTGCTTCTTGCTTGAACATTTGACTTCTAGTGTGCTGTTCAGGTTTTGAGTAAAGTTCAATAACAAAGAAAAATTCTCTCGAATAACAAGACGCGTGGAATACACCAAAGCAGCAAACTGCAGCTTTTATCGATAAATTCTTTTTTATGCGATGTCATATCTTTTAATTTGTGTTTTATGAAAGAAAATAAGAATTGTGCGTAATATAGATTTCCATTCCGTGCCAATTTGGCAAATCATCAGCTATTTTAAAAGCTGCTACTGTATTTATTTAAAAGTTTTGAAAGAAACGGAATATTATACAATGTGGCAAATAAATATTAAAACTATAATAAACTTCATTATAATGAAAGTTTCGTATATATAAAATAACAAAAAAGATAAAATTAAACTAGTTTCTTACATTTTTAGCCAAAAAACTGGATTTATTGTGTAAAATTTGCTCAGAAACTTATAAACAGAAACCAAACATAACAAGACGCGTTTAAACAAATGGATATTAAGTTTAATCATAAAAGAGGCAAAAAAGCCAACAAAGTTTTCTATTGTAATCATAAATTGATTTATCATTTTAAAATTTTCAATTTAAGAAAAAAAATGCACGTATTCAAAAATCTATGTGCAAAAGAAAAGTTGTAAAAAATCCTGATAACAAATGAAAAAAAATATTGTGATTAACATTTCCTAGAAATATGAGTGGACGCATAGATATTACCAGATAAACAAAATAGCAAACATTTAAGAAGTATTTTTTATATTAGTAATATAATAAGAAAGTTTATCAAAAAATTTGCAATATGTGCTATTCTTAATACTGTATCGTGTTATGTGATTCATAAATCTGCAATAAACAGTTTTGCGTTTGTGCTTTATTCTTCCAATTTTAAATCAAATGATGTCAAAACATAAAATGTAACAAAATTGGGGGATTAAATTAATGATATTTTTGAAAAATTGAAAGAAGAGAAAATGAATGGGTGACTTAAGTATCATAGACATGGAAATAAAAAAAATTTTGAACAGCGAAGAACTTATGGTTGGTTCCATTATTACCAATTAATTAAATGAATATAAAATGGAAAGATCATTGACAGCATTGTATGTTATATTAATAGTTTATATTTAATGGAATACTAATGGATTGATTACCTAAAATTTTATAATTTACACTCCTCCCATTTCATTGCTGACGACAACTCTGAATTACAATTTTCCTCAAAGATTCTCTGACATTCCCATGTTAGAGACATTAAAGGATACTTGTTCATTAAAATCATTCGCCCCATTTCTTTCACATATTACATTATTGCTTTCTCTTTTATTGAAACTTATTGCAAAGCATCAAATCTTTCAATCTGTAGATTTATTGCTTAGTTGTTTTCCTTCTTTGTACATAACATTTCTCATGCAGTTAACAAAAGAGAAGAAAAAGAAATTTACCGAAACATTTTGGTAAGACAATTTTCTTAATCGAGATGGAACTTACTGATCTCTTTAATAGCAATCCAATGCAATCTAATGTAAAAAAAAAAAGTTTTTTTTTATTTTTTTTATTTTTTTTTTTAAATAAATGTTCCTAACTTTTCACTTTAAAAAAACTAAAGCAAAATTTTTCAATCTGGGGAGCGAAAATAAAATGATGTTACTTGAACATCTATTTGAATTATGATGAAGTGATTCTCTTCTAAAAACGCTTTTACTTTAAAATTTAGCCTTAGCACCAGGAAAAACAAAATGTTATTTTAATTTTATATTTTTTCGTAGCCACTGTAATAATTCATAAATAACAGTTTATTGGCTACTTATATCGACTATGCTATGCAAAATTACTGACTGATATTATTTTACACATACGATACTAAAAATTAGCTGCTAAATGTATGATAAACCTTTGCTGCTTTTAAAACCAGTGTTTCAGATATAAAAGTTTTCTCATTTAGAGTATGGTTGACTTTTTTTTATTCAAGCTATTTTATTTCCGAAATATTTCACTTAAAAGTCATAAAATCTTTCGTGAAATATCTTTATTGATTAATTCAACATAAATTTTTGTGATACTAATATCATTACTTGAGTTTAAACATCTCATTTCCTTCTTTAGATGCTTCATTCTTCGTGCAGTAAATTTCGATACCAGTGCCTTTCCGTCCATCTACAAACCAGCGCTACTTTTCGGACTATCCCGATACCGAAAACTCACCTTGATCATAAGACGTCTACTGTGGACTATGCCGAAGTCGCCAGGTTTACTGCGGTTGCAGATAAGTGGTGGAGTGCTGGCAGATTCGATCACCTGAGAAGTATGAATTCCATGAAGTTACCTTTCATAAGGGATGGTATTCTCTCCGCTACTAAGAGACCAGCAAAAGAAGATTCCCATCCCCTTGCAGGGCTCAAAATTATTGATGTTGGCTGTGGGGGAGGTTTGGTATCGGAACCATTAGCAGAAATGGGAGCTCACGTGACCGGCATAGATCCTGGAAAAGAAAATATACAAGCTGCCATCGATCATGCTTCAAAAAACAGAAATTTGAAAAGAAACTTATGTTACCGATGTGCCAGTGTAGAAGATTTAGCAGCAACTAATGATCGGTTCGACGTCGTTGTTTGCAGTGATGTCCTTGAATACGTTCCCAATGTACCAGCTTTTATTAGATATTGCGTTGAAATTACTAAAGATGGAGGATCCTTGTTTTTCACTTGCCCAAGTCGAACTGTTTTATCCTTTATAAAGTGTGTCATTTTGACTCAGTATATCTTACGAATTTTGCCTGTTGGTACACTTCAGTACCGTAATTTCAAACGACCTTGCGAACTGGAGTTGTTATTTCAAGATAATAAGTGCCATGTAGTATCTGTAAAAGGTCTGATGTACAATTTTTTCACGAAATCGTGGTTCTGGACCAAAAACACAGACCATTTCTACATATTGCATGCTATCAAGAATAAGGATTAGTTTCCTATGTTCTCAAACGACTGTATCCTTACAGAGGCATGTTATTAGCGTTTTTTAATGTTATAAAAAAGATAAAACATTTTATTAATGGTATTTAAATTAATTTTATGCCCTTTTTAGCTGCTTTATTATTATTTCAATTAAAAGTTGCCAAAATTTAAGAATTGAATATAAATTACGCGTTTATGGAGTTACAAATGCTTACACGAACGTAACTCAAATAAAATGAGTTGCGCAATCTGGGAAATATAAGCAATTATTTAAAAAAATTAATATTTAATACTGTTATTATGAATGGCTTACGCATTTTTTGTAATAATTTTTATTATGAATGGCTTAACTATGAAGAAAAGTCTTAAGTTATTTTTTTCAGGTTCCAGTAGGTCATAAGCAAATTACAAATTTAGTATTTATAATCTGATTCGATAACTAAAAGTAAAAATTCCAAATTAAATCATCTTAACTTACATTAACCAGAAATCACCAGAGAAGGAAAAAATATATCGTATCCACCTTGCTACATCGAACTGACTCCTTAAAGATTAAAGCTGTGGCTGTCATTTCGTAGATTGGACTCTTACCTCAAACATACATGTTTTGGTTGATTCAGAACACACTTTAAGTATCTCTGTCAAATAAGCCAATATATCTGTCAAGTAAGCACTTGTGTACAAAAAGTGGCAGTAGAGTAATAAATAAAGAATTCTACCAATCTTAAAATCTTATTATATTACCTACAAACCACCATAGCAAGGTTAGATTAGGTTATTGCAGTAGATTTCTCAATATTCCAGCCGACCGAAGCCGCTAAATGCAGCCAAGCACCTCTTATTTACACACTTAGGGTTTCTGAGAAAGACTGCTTTCTTTTGGATATGATATTAAACCTACCTTCCAGACATAAGAAAGACGTCTTCCTTCACTAGCTTAGGCTCTGCAGTCTCCCATAATGGCTTGTAATCTTTTTATTTTGCTTTAAGTTGTGTAACAATATTGTGAAATTATACCTTTTCTAAGATAAAACTCTTTTTAGTTTTTCATCTAATTGTCTAATACAATAACCATGGCAAAATAAATATAATTCTTAAGTTTGAGACATAACACTTGGGAAATTAGACATTTCTACGGGTGTTTTTTATTTCTTACGTTAGGTGAATTGAAGACGATATAAAATTACATTACATTGCGTTCATTTCAATTGATCAAACATATATTCCTTAGAAATTTCAAAATTAATGAATAGATTCTTATTTTTATAACTCTGACATTTTTATAATGTAAAATTTTTGTTAACCTAGATTGTGCAAAATTTATCTTTCACAATTAAAAAAAGCAATTAACTATGATTTAAAGGAATATATCTTTACTGTAAGGAAAAACGACATAATCATTGTATCAATAATTGTATCACACTTTTAAACATTTGGATCACTTTTGAATGAATTCATTTCAGCTAGATTCATGCTAGACTTGATGTTAAATCATTTATTTTTCTTAGAAAATTTAGGAAAAAAGTTTTCCTTTCAGGAAGTTTTAAGAAGAAATTTGAAAAGTTTTGTGTTAATGACAAATTTTGAACATGGATTTTCTGCTGATATTTAAATTTTCAGTATTAGTTTATGACTGCGGCCCTTTTTATGATTTACTAGCTGAAGCATCGGCTTTTTTATTTGAATGTGATTCAAATTAGAGCAAATGGATGGGTTTATCAGGTGCGAACGATAGAAATAGACGTATCAGGTGCTAATAGCTGTGAAAAAACTTGCTCTGCATTTTCAGAAAAGCAACACTTTTCTGAAAGTGTTATCTAATCTCCGTATTTCATATCTTTATTTTTTTGTTTATTAGAAACTTTCTTATATATTCTGCTTACATTTATGAATTAATTTGATATTTTATTACTATGAAAAAATCAACTATAAATTTAGGGAAAAAGCAAAATTTGTTTTATGTTTGCTTTTGATGAAATATTTAATTATGTATAAGGAATTGTATAAAATTAATATTTCATTGCAATCATTTAATATTATTTTATAAATAATAAATGAAGGAAAAATGGCTGTCTACATGCATTGTTTTCAAATTTATATACCTATAATATAAAATATTAAATTCAAATTCAAATATGTTTTGATTTATAAAAATATAAACTATATTAAACAATTTTAGAAAATTACTTAATATCATTTATTATTTGTTGAAATCTCATGAAAAAAATATTTTATTTTAATACAATACATTTTCATAATATAAAGATGGCAAAAAAATAATGATCACAGTAGCAAACTGACTCATATTTAAATAACTGAGAAATCACAACTCTTAAGCACAATTACTCTACTAATATTCATTTAAATGGATATTAATAAAGTTTTTATTTAATAAATATTAGTATTTACATCTGACACACATCATGACTGAAAAAATTAAATTGATCGTCTGCTTCTGATGACATAGAAACGAACTTATAGTTTCATGGATTTGAATCCACTATGTAATTCCTTATTTTTCTTTTTATAACTTTTCATAAAAGAGAATTTATATTATTGTAGAATATCTATACTTTTTTTTTTCTACATTTTCGTTAATTTTAGAAAATAATTTTAGTCTTACAAAATTTTAATCAAATGTATAGTTTAATTGACACAAAAATTTAATTAAATGTGTAGTTTAAACAATTTTCAACATTTGCATTTTAAAATATTTACGTTTAACGTTGAAAAGATGTTTTTCAGTGGCCAAGCTTTATTCATTGGGGAAAAAAAATATTGGGGCTCCGTTAACTTTGTTAACTCCAAGTATATATCGATGAAAATATTTATTATCATAAAAATGAATAAACATTAGAAATTATTCATAAAATAACATTTTATGAATAATTCCTTTAATTTAGTGATGTTAATACACAAAAAATTGACTCATTATTTAAAAAAAAAATTAAATATATTCAAAATCTGTCATCGAAGAAAAAAATGAATGAAATTATTTTCCCAACAAATATATGATTTCCATAAGAGAAATGTTAACTTGTTGAAATGTGATATTGATATGTGTTAATGCTAAGGTTTGAAATGTTTCTATTTTATCAACCGAATATTTTTCTTACAAATCATTTAAAGCTTATTGCATGTTATTTGTTCAGTTAAATAGTCAAAATTCATTTTAGAGTACGATTTTGATTCTAAAAGAATAATCTGTATTTATTACAATGCATAGTGAAAAGATAAACAATTGAAAGCTGCTAGGATTTGTGAACAGCAGCGTCAAAAATATCATCAAACTGAAAATTATTCATTGTTCAAATGTTCCTATTGTTAGAATTATATCTAAATAATTGTGAATTCAATTTTAAAAAAATTTTAGTCTATTCATAGAACAGTTTTTTTTTATTGAATTAGGAATTGAAATAATAATTAATGCATTTAAGTTTTCGCAATTCCGTTTAAAAAAGAACAAAAATGTCTTTAATGTAGAAAATATGTCCAACTGCAGGTTTTTTGCGTATTATCATCAAAATTAACAAGCAATTAAAGAAGCTCTAATACAAAAGAACAAATGAAGTACATTTTAGGTTTCACTTGGATCAATCAGTAAACTAGGATAACCTGATATATTTTAGAATTTACATCGTTGAAAATGATCATCACTCCAATCTCGTTATCGGAAGATTAGCAGAGCAAGGGATCCTCATCTTACAAATTTACCGTAATGTTTTATCTGTAAGCAAAAAGTGTGTTATGATGCTTGATTTTTTTTTATTTTTTTTTTTTATTTCTGATAAGTGATAGCCGACTTCTGCTGAACAACTCTTTTTATATTTTGAAGCTGAAGATCATTAAATAAATTTTTGTATTATTTTTTATAGTGTTTGATATTAGTTTAAATGTAGCATTTTTTTTTTTAAATCTGTTTTATTTCTATTAGATATCTCGATGCCATTTAACACTAGAAAAACTTCTCTTGTAATTTAAATTTTTAATATTTTACTGTTTTTTTTCTTATTTTTTATTTATATTGGTTTTGTAATATTTTCAATGATACTTAAAATATTATTTTTAAATGAAAGAAAATTGCTACAATTTCATATTTATTCACCTAATTACTAATCCTAATTATTCACCTAATTTTCAAATTTCTTTCCATGTAATCCGGATAACACATGAAATATAGCCAAAAGTTCTTAGAATAATAAAACCAATTTCATGAGGAAACAAAAAATAAGCACATGTAGAATTTTTAATTACAGTATGTACATTCTTAAATTTCTAGTGTCTAAAACTAAACTTCCATTAATTAAATTTTTATATTTTGGTCACAATAAATATAATTTATAAGATACACTTTCGAAAAGGCAAATTTAGTTAATATTTTAACTTCTGTAACATCAAAAATACAATTACTTTAAAAGGACACATGATATGTTTTTCAAAAATAATTTTTCTTAATTTAGTCAATTAAACTATTATTAGAACTTATTCAATAATTTATTCAATTAAATTATTATTAGAACTGATATTTTCGTTTGTAGAAAGTGAAACTGTCATGATATTAGGAGGTAATAATTTATCATTTACGGAAAAACTAGAACTAGTGTTAGAATGGACATGGAAGAATAGTGTTTTGTATGTAGTGAGGATTAGTAAATACATAACTTTTCAAATGGCTAGCAAAGAAAAATTACCGTAAGGATTACTAACCTATTTCTTATCCATACATAAAAATTTAAAAAGAATAAATATGTATTCTGTGTTTGGTTATCAACTACGCTGTAGAGATTCACCTGCTGAAGGAAGAGCTTAAAATCATTATGTCAAGAGTGATTAATAAAGTTTTGAAAACAAATGGCAAATGTTGAAATAATTAAATTAAATTTGATCTATTGTCCAAATCTATGCCTATTCGATTGATCAAAAGATTATGAAAAGTTGAATTCTTCTTAATTATATCCAATTAGAGAAAAAGATGAAGACTGGGAACAACTAATTTTTATAATGCAATCACTGAATGGTTACTGTACCCAAATTCCCTGATAGTAATGGTCATATAAAGCAACATTTTATAGCTTCTTAGTAAATAATATTCTTTGGGATTAATTTATATATAAAATTTATAAATGACGGAAGTATTTCTAAAAAAATAGCAAGTTTTGTTAAAATTTCAGTTAAAAATAAAATAAAACTATAAATTTGCTTTAACTTTGATATTTTATTCATATATAATTGACGATTCTACTTAATTCAGGAGAAAAAAGTTTGTATTTTTTATATCTTACTTATAAAAATAAAATGAATCGCTAATACTATTTATTTGTTTATTTGAAAAAAAGTGCAGGAACAGAATATTTAGAACAAAACAATATGTTTATATTTAAAAGAGCAAATATTTTTATTGAACATTGTGTTTCTGATAAAATAGATTAAAATATTTTTGGTAGATTATTTTAAGAACATTTCAAAAAATTTTTATCCGCATTATAAAACTAAACTAGAAAAATGTGAATCAGTGGATTGCAAGCGTCTCATTCTTATAAATTTAATAAAAAAATGAACGTATTACAAAAATTCAGATTAAATATACTACAACATAGTTCAGCTTTCGTGTTTGTTAATATTTTATGAAGAGCAGTTTTTATATTTAGACAAAATTTAATAGCATAAAATGTATGCATATGTGTTTTTTATTTTTAATCCAACCTATCGTTTTCCTACTATTAAAACATGATGAGCTTAAGCTTGTACTTTTATTTGCAGCTAACTTCAACTTCTGCAAGACATCCATTGCTTCATTTACCTTTGGTTGAAAACTACAAAAGTTTGTGCCACTAATGGGGCGATTGACGCCGGACATGGACTACAATAAAAGACATTGTTGTCCCTGACGAAACCCACTTCTGCTTGCAAAACCACGATATTCGGATATAGGCTTGAAGAAAACTATAGTAACTATTCGATTCTGAAGATTTTATGATGAGAGAGGTTGTACTATTGCGCATGTATGCTCTGCATGGTATCATGATTTAGAGTGATACTGGACTTCACTTGCGTATTACTCAAATAAGCTTTGTCGGTACGCTGAGCAGCCAGCTTTACATCTTTGAGCTGTCGCAGACTGCGGTCTTCTTATATCTTTAATGTACTTACCATCATTCTTATTCTTACGTGACCTGCTATATTTAAGAGTTCTACACTACTCATCCGATTGAATTGGAATTTTTATGTGCTCAATCTCCCGATCTACCCAAATCGAAAATATAAAGGCCATGCTTTCATATCAATTGGGATGGAATACAGCATCCGCTGCGGCGCCATTTTAACTTTTGCAATGTGTGGAAACTGCGTGGATTGTTATATCCGAAGGATACATCCAAAGTCTATTTGTTACTATTCCGCGGCTTGTGGCAGTGGTCATAGCTAACAATGAGGACGGCACTAACAATTGATTTCGCAACACTTACAACCCACATGTCACAAGAGGCAATAATTCCAATCATTTGATCATTGTTCAGCTTGTTATCTGCAAAACAAAATTTTGTTGTTACAAAAAAAATTTTGCTGTGATATCTCTGGTTTTTCTTGATTTTGATTTTGCTTGGCCAGCATTGTATATACAGTAGACTCTCGTTTTTACGAATTCGTAGAGCTCAGTAAAATAGTTCGTAAAATAGAAAAATTATATATTAAGATTCTATTTTCTTACCAAACTACATTTACTTTATAAATAAAAAATTATTAGAGAAAAATATTTATGCAAGAAACCCTTGCCTATTAATATTGACTTATTAACACTTATTTTCACTTTATTGGTGAAAGATTTAGTAACGTAATCATTTATCTTTTTCTGTAAAAAATACATTTATCTTTTTTTCTGTGTATAAAAGCATTTCGCTGTTTTTTCTATCAAAAAATACTTTAGCTATTCAGTTGCTTGTTTTACCATCGACTTTTGTACTAAATTTCTTCTTGTTTGATATCTGAAAGACATCTTTCGTTCTCATTCATTTTATCATCTGATATTTCTTCCGAACATATCACATATGAGTTTATATTCAAAAATCCTCTAAAGAAATTTCAGGCCACAAAGGAATTCCTTGTTGGAGTTTATGCATTAGTGACTCATCTTCCCACAAGTTATCAGGTAAAATACTTTGGTTCTTTCTTCAGTTACGGTGGCTTCTTTACTAAAGCTTGAATTGATTGACAAATGCATTGTTCCAGAAGGTCAGTTTCATAAGGTCTCCAGTTCCAAGCTTGTAATCACTTTTTGAAAAAATACCCTAGAATATTTGCTCTTGAAGCTGCTAATTATGCTCTGATACATAATCTTTTATACAAAGTTGCATTATATGGGACACACAAATATATTAAAGACCCAAGACTTCAACGTGATCTGTGCAGTTATCCACAATTAGATCTTTATGATTCTTTAATAATAATAATAATAATAAAAATAGAAAAAAACGTCTATCTAAATCTCTCAGCCAATTTTTATAAATCCTCCCAGTCATCCAAGCCTTAATGTTAACATTATATGTAGCTGGTAGTTTTTGAACATTTTTGAAACTTCTAGATTTAAAATATTTTCCAGTGAAAGGCAAAGTTAGTTTTCCTGTTCCATTTATTGCGAACAATACTACAATTCTTTACTTTGTTTTTTACCACCGTATCATTTATAGGCTTTAATGGTGAGTGTTCTTTTAAGTAAGATCTTAAAAACCAACATTTCTCTTCCATATTGGAAACATTATTTGACTCCTATTTGGAAATAATTGATTTCAATGTTTTTTCGTTACATTCAAATTACAGAATATTTACACAGTTTCATTTTCGCCTCACAACCATCTAAAACTCAAAGTATCTAGTTTTAAATTTTTATAGACAGTCATCTGATGCTTTGAAATCGCTTATGTTCAATTTCATAGCAAAGTAGCTGGATTTTTCTTTTATAACGTTACCATCAACAAGAATGTTTATTCCTCTCATTTATTTCAGCAAGTAATTCTTTTTCCGTTTTAGGATGCTTTGTTTCTCTATAATATATTCGACAGTAAACACTTTTAATGGTACTGTTTCCTTTTTCATGGATTTTTTTCCGAGTTATTAAAATTGTTCAGAGGCTATTTTTGCCAATATTTGTCTTATTTATTTCATATATTTGCCAATTTTTGTCTCATTTAATATTTTTCGTCTACTTATTTTAGAATTTTCTTTTTTATTTCCACTGATAAACAATTCGTTTCTCCTGCGACATATCCTCAATGGAATTTGTTTAATCTACTTGACAAACGAAGATTCATAAATTTTGTTATACAAATGAAATAAAACCAATTACAAGACAAAGTTCACAAATTTAAAATTTTTTCTCTTTCTTTGTTCTTCACGCATAGGGAGGAGAGGGGTTTTTTCCTTTTTCTATGGTCTTACTTCTATTAGGAGTATAATTTGGCATCACAGTCCTTTTCCATCAAATTTCTGTTCTCACAGTGTCTGGATCACTTGATCCATTGTCAAGATATCGCTTCATTGTTCAAGAATGAAAAAGTCTTTAGGCGTTATGTAAAAAAGAAAGAAAAAGAATTGAAATATCATACTATAAAAAATGAAAAAATAATAAAAATTGGAGAGAAAAAACTATTCATCAGAAGAGAAAATTTGCAAAACAAGAGATTTCTTAAAATTTTAGTTCTTAAATAGGAGTTAAAATTATCATTGTGTCTATGGTGTCATGGTCGGGACTAGTCACTAGCAAACATGAGTGTTCGTAATTTAGAAATTCTTAAAAACAAGCTTATACTGTATGTATACACAAAAGGTTTAAATAAAAAATGGAAAGCTATAGATAAAACTAGCTTATGAAAAAAGATGTGTTTGATTAAAATTTTCAATAAACAAGCACGCACAAAGAAGCAAGAAATACATTAAAAAATAAAAATCCCGACTCTATTAGTTTTATTTAGCAGTTAAATAAGATTTTCTTTAAAGGAGAGAAAAATGTGATTCCAGAAGAACACATAAATAGAACAAGGTGTTCTGAAAATGTGTGTCCATCTCGCACGGAAAAAAAAATTGATGTCAATGTTAGTTTTTTACTATCACACAGTCTCTTATTGTAAATATAAGTTTATAAAAACAAGATTGTTCTGAATCATAAAAAACATTCTTGTGTAGTAGTGCCACCTGTTATCACCAATAGTTACTATTCTCATCAGGGCATTTTTTTACAGAGGAGTGATTCCAGGGATAATATGAAATGCATTAAGCCTTGAAATTTTACCATCATTTGGGTAAAACAACTTCAAAAACAGTTAAGTTAATGAAAGAAGCTTAGAAGAAAAATATTTAGGGGAGTCTAAAAATTTTAAGTAAAGCAATAATTACGAACAATAGTGTTTATTTGAGAATTGGCTTTTCTTGGTTGATCAGAAAAGGCGAAAGCTCGAAATGCGAATTTCTCGGGGAATCATGCAAGAAAATACCATAATATTATGAGAAGAAATAATAGCATTAACTATCACTTCGAAAATGTAGATATTTTTGCTCTTTACCAATTATTCACAACATTTTCAGCTCGTCCATTCTTTTTTGAAATCAATATATCACCTAAAAGTTATCAACTCACCAAAGTACTTGACGTTATAAGCTTCTTTTCCTAACTTAATTATTTCAGGAACAGTTTGCCCAAACAATAGCAAGCTTTTATGGCCCAATATCTTTCTCATTTTAATCCTGAATATCAATTTAAATAGATAGATAAATCCATCCATTCATCCATCTAGATAAATAGATAAATTCATCCATCCATCTAAAGAGGTAGATAAATTGATCGATCTAGATGAATAGATAGATCAATCCATCAGTCCAGATAGATAGTCAGATAAATACATCCATCCAGCCATCTACATAGGTAAATCCATCCATCTATCTAGAGAGATCAATAAATTCATCCTACCATCCAACTAGTTAGGTAGATATATCCATCCTCCATCTAGGTAAGTTGATAAATCCATTTATGTCGATAGACAGTTAGATAAATCCATCAAACTAGATAGATAGATAAATAGATAAATCCATCCATCCAGATAGATAGATAAATAGATAAATCCATCCATCCAGATAGATAGATA
>JAPDSC010149944.1:47540-124832 GCA_026290005.1 Latrodectus geometricus
AGATAGATAGATAAATAGATAAATCCATCCATCCAGATAGATAGATAGTTTCTTTCTTCATCATTTCTTTTGTATATTTCTTGCTTTCTATTAAATAATTAAATATTTGAATTTCTATTTATGTAGTTTAATTTTTTTAAATAATAATATGTAAACTTCAAAAATCAATTTATTGTTTAGAATGACGTTTTCATTAGGCATATTTAATGAAAGCTTCATTTTTAAATAATATATTATTACTATTAACATTATTATACAGAAAAAAATGATTAATATTTTAAAATTTTTTTACTAAAATATCTTTTAAGTTGAATTTGCGCAAAGTAGTATTTGTAAAATATTTTTAAGAGGACAGAAAATAGAATAGTTTTAATAAGTTTATTTTTAATACAGAAAATGTTCGTTTTTACGAACTTGTAATAACCGATAAAACTGTTGGTTAAAACGAAAAATAAATTATTAGATTATTAAGATCTGAATTTTTTACCAAACTAATTTTTCTTCATAAATAAAATACTATATTAAAAGAAATTATTTAGAATACACTATAAAAAAACACAACCAAATAAGATTCATATTTAAAAACTTTCCCTTTACTGATGAAAATCAAACAAAATATAATCATTTATCTTTTACTATTTAAAAACAATATTTTTAAAAATATATTTTTCCATTTTTTTCAATGTATAAAAGCATTTCGTTGTTTTCATCCCAAAAACTTATTTTAGTTTTGTTACCCATTCGATTTCTTGTTTCATAGGCAGTTTTTGCACAGCATTAATTTTTTTGTTCTGTATCTTAATGCTCTTTCTCGTTCTTATTCCTTATTTTGTCAATACTTTCATCATCCGATATTTCTACCGTACAAATTACACGTGAGTCTATAATCCAAAAGAATCGTCGAAAGAAATATGAGGCACAGCAAAGGGTTTCATTGTCGGAGTTTACCCTTTCTTTGTTTTAATATATGGGGTGGAGAAAAAAGTTTTTCTTTTTCCATTTCTATGTTCTTATGTATGAGGAGGATAGGGGTTGCATCCAACACCTTAGTTCCTTTCTATCAAATGTCAGATATCCATGTGCTCGACTATTGTTCTCACAATGTTTGGAATAACTGTCCATGCCGCTTCATTGTTGAAGAATGAATCAAGCTCTCAGGCATTATGTAAAAAAAATCAAATAAAAATTGAAAAAATATTTAATCATAAATATAAAAAATAAAGAAAGAGTAAGAAAACTGTTTGTCACAAAAACGGAAGTTCCAAAAGAGAATATTTTTCAAAATTTTAATTCGTAAAAGGGAGATAAAATTATCATTGGTTAATGGTGTCAGAAATAATCAAGGATTAACTACTAGCCCGTAAAAATTTGAGTGTTTGTAATTTAGAGGCTCATAAAAACCACCATCTAATGTATTCTTAATTTTATTTTAGTAAATATTTAAAATGAAAACAAATTTCATAAACTATAAGTATCTTTATCCCAATTTGAAACTTTGGGACTAGTACTTAACTACTAATATAATTTGTATTGAAACAATATTATTTCTGATACTTTTTTCTTGCACGATTATATTTTTGGTTTTATAAATATAACTAATAAATCTACCACAAGCCATCTTGTTTTTTCTTTATTTCTCTACATTTATGATATACTTCCCACTGGGGTTTAAAATTAAAAATGTACTTTTTTACTGTATGACTTTTCTTTCTAACTCAAGGGCTAAAATCTATCGTTTCACCTGTAGGAGACCACGACATATTCTACGTGTTCCACCTGCCATTAGTGAACGCGACTAATGGCAGGTGGTTGTTTACGGGTGTTTCTAGATTCGAACTCACTTCCTTCCGAAAGTGAGAATGACTCCCTAATCAACAAATACCCACAGGGACACCTTCTTGCTCGCTTTATGAAAGGAAAAACAAAGTTTTCTCATAGTCTGTTGTTTCAGATATTTTTGGAATAATGCAAGGAAACTGCCAACAAGTTTTTCTCCAATTTCTGCACTTCTAGAAAAAGAAAATAGGAGTTTAACATTGAAGACATGATTCAGCAACAAAAGCTGGCAATTAAAAGCAATGAGTTGCTGTTAACCAATCACTAGAAATAAAACTTATAGCATAGAAGAAATGGTAGATCACATAAGAAAAACACTCAATTTATCAGACATATATTCGAAATTTTTTGCTTGTCATTTTAAATGATAAAATAACAGAATTTTGTTTTCACATATCTTTGTTAATGTTCACTTTTACTTATTATGTTTAAGATAGATATAAAATTCCATGAATTTTCGTTTTATTTTTTATGAATAAAAAAATGATATTTATTTGCCTTAAATTCCCTCGATGGCTGTAAGTTAAATTTACAAAAACGAACACGATTTGAGACGCATGTTTTTATGCATTTCAAGTTAAAATGATAGCTAATTAAAAAAACGCTTTATTTAATTTACGGTGTACTTTAATAATAGATAATGATATATTTCTTAAAATCTGAATTTGAATTCGATTTTAAAATGCATTTATAACGTATATAACATTTTTTCATTAATACATTACTAAACATTGAATAGATTTTTTTTATATTTAAATTAATTCGCGTGTTTTCTGCCACACACCATCAAATACCATAACTTCTGCCATATATGTATTTGAGGGTCCCAATATTTAAAATGAATAATAATTGAATTGTGTATTCCTTAAGAAATGAAATATTTAGGGAAAGGAACTTTCTATCCAAATATCAGTATTAGTCATATTTATTACAACTTTGCAAGTGGAAACTCTCAGACAAACGCTAATAAATAAATACATAAAAATCATCCATTATAAGAAAAAATTTGTTTGTCTTAAGTCACAGAAATAGTTTAAACCATTAGTTCTCAGTGTAGACTTATTTCTTATGTATCTTCAATAAAATAAACAACTCCGTGCTCTTCACATTTACCCTTTTATAGCCATTTGGTAAAAATGCATGAAGTAAAAGATACCAAGTGGAACATTATTTTATAAATGCGCAGTAAAAAAAAGCAAGGTAACCTGAAATCAAAACAAGAGTTGTTCTCTGTTTTTTTTTTTATTATATTGTCACTGACTACAACGGAAAACTTTTCACTCATCAAAGTAATGCTACAAATTATTTACCAATCAAATATCGGGGCAGCTTCAACTTTTAAGTTCATTTCTACTTTTGTAACAGTGATATTCGAAAGAAATTTTAATTACGTCTATTGATCAAACTAGGACATCTCAACTCTAATTATTTTACAATTAAAATTGAATGCATTATTATATACTGACTCACGAGTAGCCAATAAAAAAACAAAAAATCATTTCCAGATTTGTTTATCGGCTAAAGTCACAGTATTTGGATAAAATATATTTGCCCTTTACAATATATAGGCACGCGTTAATTATTTGAGTGAATGGTCATTCTTCAGAATAGTTATGCATATCAATATTTATACTATTTTTAAAAAAAAATATTTAAGAAACAACATAACATTCGAAAATATAAATATGTTTATTATTCAATACGTTTATTATTTCCTAGGGAGATAATGTGAACAATAAATTTAAAGGCGTAAAATGAACTAATGGTGCAAAAACTATTCTAAGATTAAAATCGGAGCTGGAATAAAAGATATTGAAGAATGGAAAATCCAGCATAGGTATTCTACATAACATTACCAATGGGCAATGTTTTAATTGCTAGTTTAGAAATTAGTAATCAAGGCATTCGAATATTTTGATATAATATTGACAATGAGAAATAGAACTAACTAATAAGTCGCTTTTGTGGTACGTTGACGCTGCACACGCAAACCTATTATCCCATATTTAAGCATTAATATGCACAAACGCAAACACATTTTTTAATGCATTTTAAATTCAGACTTCATAATGCTGGACCTGTGGAAAATATACTCAATCCTGAAACAATTGAATATCATGTTTTTATAACTTTAATTGAATCTAGTATGTTTAGAACACAAAGACGACTTCCAGACGCTACTGCGAGACTAGTACCCCCTTAAACTGTTCAGGATTTGCAGACTACACTTCTTCAGGAAGGTAATATCTTTCCTCTTAGTATTACCGATAACTTTCAAAATGGGTGTATAGAAATCTTAGTTGCTCAAGAAGACCAAATATCATGGAATAGTGATAAATATCTTGCATTATTTCCATACAATATTTTTTTTCGATTACATATAACCAAAATTTCAATTTTTTACAATTTTTTCAAAACTTTTTCATGCATTTTAGGATTTTCCAAAGGAATTTATACGTGTATTTTCAAAACACATTTTCTGCTCTTTTTCACGTATTGTGTTTTGTTACATTTCATTCTTCATTTTAGCTCATACGCACAGGTAGTTTTCTCTCTCTTTCAATATGCTTCTTCACATTATAAGCAATTGTTTTGAATGGCCTATCAGTAATTAGGGCTTTTCGTTTTTGTAATTTCAGTTCTTTTCCTTATATTTATTTTTAAAAGTTTAATAATTCTGAATTATTTATTCAGATGCGTCAACAATTTTTTTTAGTATACAAATTCTTAGGAATCAAGACTGAATCTGGTCAGAATTATCCTTTGAATTAGCAAATATAAGGTAACACCTATTTTGAAGCAACGCGAAATAAGTGTTATGTTTCTGCTCTCAGAATGCATGCCTGTTGGGAAGGAATAACTATTAGTTTTCCGTGTTTCTAGAGTTAAGAAAATGTTTGAAATGTCCGCCTGGAATACAAATAAACAATGGATGCTCAAGAATTCTTATTAACCAATCTTTAGTTTTGCTCTATACACTACGCTTCGTTTAACAAAGCAAAGATCCATTATAATGTTGCATATCATCTAAAAAGTAGAACTGCTATTTTTTCTCAAAAATTTTTATACAATTTTTTTATAGTATGTCAGAATTTTTAATATTTATTATTTTTCCTATAGTGAAATTTTCATAATTGGTTAAATTCATTATATGCGCTGACTGTCTTAATATTTATGCTCAGTTTGTATGCCTATGCTTATTAAGTCCTCAGAGCTCATAAAGAAAATAAGTTATCTGATTTTGGATATTAAAATTGCAAAAGAACGTAGATTCCAATAAATAGGGAAAAAATAAATATTCTAAAAATATGTATAGTAAGGCAATGCCTTTCGTTATTTTAATACACTTTTTTTATAAATTTTAATTTTACTTACAAATTTTTTATCTAGATACAAATATAATAAAAATGTCTATTAATTATAATTTTTATTTGCCCATTAGAGCTGATAAAAGTATGCTGATTTTTTTAAGAAACTGAAAGTGATTTTTTTTAAAACTAATGCATTTACTAATGAATACGTTTCATTCATTAAAAATGCCCCTGTATTGGCAGCATCTTTTTAGGTTTTTTATATTTTTTATTTATTTATTTATTTTTTAGAAAAAAGATTTTTTTTTTCAATTCTATTTCATTTCTGATATAATTAGCAGCCTATCTCAAATTAGTTTTTTTTTTTCTTTTTCTTTTTTAAATAATGAAACTTTAAAGCCGTATGAATCACGAATTAATTTGTCTTCCTTCTTTTTCTTTATTACTGTGTAGCTTTATTACATTTTTAGACTGACTATGGTGACTCAAACAGTGGAGGGTATAATTCCTAAACAATTTAAAAATTAACGCGAAAAAGTAATGGTAGATTGAATTTTAAATGCAAAAGTGTGTCTACAAAAATCTGGTGAAATGTACACACTTTAAAAATGAGAATTAGAAACTAAACATTGCTACTTGATAATTTTATTTTGTCTTATTAATTACGTTGTCTTTTTCTTATTCTTACTTGAAAAATTAATTGGTAATTTATTTTATTAACAAATAATTTCATTAAATGAAATATATGTGTTATTAATGATAGCCTTGGAAACACCCTAAGACTCATCTAGATATTGTGTTTCATAATTTTGAGTTTCATAGTTGAGACTTAGTCTGTCATTATCTTTTCAAAATTTTCTCGCAATATTAAGGTAATTAGTATGATACTCAATGAATTTCAAAACAGTTAATTTTACAGAAATAAAAAAAAATAACTTTAAACTGTAAGGTGATTATAATTAAAATGATCCTATTCAGAAGCTCTTAGAATTTATATTGCTCATTGGATTTTGATAAAACTAGGTGTATAATTATATGGACAATATGGAAACGATCTCTGAAATAAAAAAAAAATGTTTAATCATCAGAAGGCAAATTCCAAGTATTCATTTTGCAAGTTAGTTACACTTATTAAAATCAGAGCCAGAAAAATATTCTGCGTATCTTTATCTCACAAAAGAAAGATCTGGCTTTACAAGAAAAAAAGGTTTGATGAGAATTTCAGGAATATCTTGGCAGAACATGTAAGTACCTTCGTTTAAAAATAATAATAATAATAATAATAAAAACATGCCAAGATTTGTTTGAAGATGATAATGTAACTTGAAGAGACTGAAGAATTGAGTATGCTGCGAGATATGTGCTTTTAGCATGGGAGCTCCGTCTGACTAACAGACACCCCAGCGTCCAGATAGAGTTCGCGAAATAGGTTGCGAATGAAATTATCGAAGAAATTGCTGTTGCGGTGATTAAAGTAGCCAACATCTCCATCAAAAAGTGCTGCTAATTGTCTCGCATAACTTACAAACTGTTCATTTCTTTCTTTATAAACAGTTTGTAAATCATGCTAAAAAACGTCTATGATGAGCTATTGCATTAAAATTGTAATTATTTGCATATTCTACCACGGTATATGCAAACTTTATTCGATGACTAAACTTTTTTATGTTGCTTCTTCAATAGTCAACATGATAAGAGAATGTATATAAGGCTCTTAAAAATAAGTTGGCGAGATATATTGAATTCAGTTATGATCGTATTTTCCACTTTAAAATTAATAAGTGAATAATTCCATATTATAATTGGTAAAAAAAGATGTTGAGTGTTCACCAAAAATAATGTTTGGCATTTTTAAGTTGTAACAACAGAGATTGTAAAAAGAGAGATAAAGTACAAAGAAGAATGGAATAAAGAAATGTAAAACAGAATAAAATAAAATCCACTAATGAAATTCACTATTCAAAGAAAAATGATTTTTAAAAATTAAAGAATAGTATTCTATATGGAATCTAAGCAATTTGGCATTAAGTTTCAATTAGTTAATTGCATTAAGCTTAAAAAGTGTTAGCGCTAACCTCTAGAAATCTGGTACTAGCTTTAAACATTTAGTACTTAATTAAATACATAAAATATATCGATTTGATAATAATTTGCTTAATTATTTGAAGAGAAATATCCTATTGCTCATAATATTTGCTATATTATGAAGAAATCCACATAACAACGTAATATTTTTTGGGTAAAACATTATATTGAAAAAAGTAAAAGACTAGGTTTTAAGAAATTTAGATATGTAGACCAGCCACATCCAGAAAAAATTTATAGTCAGAAAAATCGGTATTTAGTAAAACTAACTCTGGAAGTAATTACATATCTGGATATTGAATCAAGCAGGTATAGATAGTCAAAAAATTTCAATAAAACGACACAGTTCATTAACAACTATGATAAGCTTATAATAACAAGCCAATTCTTCCGCAACAGTTGACCAAACGTTTTCGGTGAGAGATCTGTAGAAAGTGATAGCCAGGGTTGTAACCGAATAATTTTTGTATCAAGAAATGTTCCTTCAATGATGTCAAACTGCGATCTAGTATATCCTGCTGAGCAGGGTTTCATCTAGTTAGAATAAAGGGTAGAGACACGGGCCTTAGCATAACAGAAATATAACAGTCATTGTCCAAAATGCTACCCTACACAAGCACCAATAAATCATATGATGGACGCTTGCTAATACAAGCTTTCCAAGTACAAGTAATTTTCATGTAACACATTTTTTCCAATCTATTTTAAAATAAAAATTAAAATAAATACTAAAAACATGTGTAAAATGAATATTAAGCCTTAATTTTAATTTAAAGTTTTTCTTAATTTCTATTCATGTTTATTTATTTCCAAACTTATTAATTTTTAATTTGGTAAGTATAAATAGTTAAAATAATGAAAATAACGTTCACTATAATAAATATATATTTTTTATAAAAGTTCTTTGACTCTCTAATTTTATATATTTAATTGTATTATATTTTAAATTATATATTTACAAATGTTAAAATATGAACAACACTAAATAATGGGAAAACTATTATAATGTAAAAAAAATATTTAAAATTTTAATTTTTTTTTATATAAAATTCATTCACAATGTTTTAATGTTTTATGTTTCTATTCTTATTCAAAGAATTAAAAATTAAAAAAATAAATTAAAAATATCAATGCGTTTCAAGTAAAGAAAAATTTATAATAATAATAATAAAATTATTAATAATACATAAGTTAATACTAAAATGAATTAAATAATTCGCCACTAAAAATTTCAATTTAAAGAATAAAAAATATGGTATCAAAGATACATCTACATGTCATATATCATTTGAATATAAATATGTTACATTTTGCAGATTAAACACTTTTTATGAATTAAATTATTTTATTAAACTGATATCAACATGTATTTATCTTAACATATTTCTATTGTCTTTGCTGTGCTGCCATCTATTGATAAGTTATAAAACTATACTTAAGTATGCATATAACATCAACTAAAAGAAATATAAAACTTCATGTTTTGAGAAAAAAGAATCAAGTATATACCATTTTATATTCTAAATAAATGAAAGATGAATCAAATTTAAAGTCGAAAATTTGTATTAAACTTTATTATGGATAAAATAAATTTCTCATTTCACCTCGAAATTATTTTAAGGACATAATTGTTTATAAATTTACCATAAATGCAAGTTTGAAAAATTTTTTTATTAATAATTTAAAATCATGCATTGAAAATTTTAATGCTTAATTTTTATCAATGACTGTGAAAATTTTTACCGAAGCGACTTTTAATGTTGAAACACAAATTCTACGGAAAGCAATTTTTTAAGTAACGATATGCTATTATAAACTTTGAAAGTGTTTTCATAAACTTTTCTAAAATAATATTTTATATTGATAAATTAAATCATATTTTATTTTAGTGATTTTGTTTTCTGCAAAGGATTATTTTGACCACGTATTTTAATTCTTCTGTTGGCAACACTATTTTATTACGGTTTCAAGAAGTGAAGGAGAAAAGGCAGACGGGATTTTAAGGTAAAGTTGGTTATGAAATGTCAGCATACAAAGTTCCATTTCTTAGTAGAATTACATACATTGTATTGTGAACTGAATACTTGATATATTTTCGTACCGTGCGGTAGTGATAGTTCTCTTTCTGCTATTAGAGGTATAGTAAGTTAATTTATATTTTTAAAATATTATATTCGTATTTGATCATGTAAATAGATGTGTAATGAGACCGGTGTAATTTTACGTGTAGTTCGGAATTCTATTAAAAAACTTTTATTGCAAATGTGATATTTTTTAATATTTTTCTACAGTTTAAAATGTTAAAAGGCGTTACTTTATTTGTTATAAATATTAATAAATTACATTTCTCGTATAAACAAATTATTTTGGTTAATATAAATTATTTTGTATATTATGAAGGTATTTTTTATCACAGATTATATTTCTGTCATTTTTCTGTTCTGTTGAATTTTATTGTAGTTTATTATTATTGTTTTTATAATTCCATTAAAAGAAGTGATATTAATTTCTGAAATTAATGTGTACTCAATTGCTGTATAAGTAAATAGTTTATCTGAGGTAATATAATTAATTTTTATTATAAAAATACATTAATAAGCTTCATATTATGTACACTTATTTTTAATGTAATATAGAATAATTTTTTACTATAAGTGTAATTTACTATTATTTTATTAAACTTCCTAAAAGATAACTTGTTATCAAAGAGAATTTCTATGCTTTAATTAACCATTAGCAAAAATAATAAAATTTTTAAAAAAATTCTTATAAGTAATATACTTTATTGATTTTTGATTATTTAATAAATTACTTAGATGCTGCTAGTTTTAAGATTTCACAAAAATTAACTTTTTTCTATTTATAATTTTTGTTATTTGTAGTATAATAGCATTTGCATGTTTTTGGCATAATCTTTAATTATAACTTGCAAATAACAATATAAAGTGAATTATAATTGTCTTACTTATCACTGAAATAAACAAAGTATGTTAAATAATTTAACTAAATTTATCTTTATAAAAAATCTTAAATGTATTTGTATTAGAGATTTGCAATTTCAGTACTTTCTTTTAGATTTCTACTAAATAAAGTAATACACACTTTAATTTCTATATTAGACAATAAAATAAGATAGTCCAATTTTATTATTTAACCTTGTCATTTTATATGCCTGAAAATTTATGTTTATTGGTAAAATTAGTGGTAATAGTAATACTTTTAATTTTTTAATGTAAAATCAAAGAGCTTTAAATAAAAACAATTATTTTATTATATTTAGACACAAATTAGTGATGTTCATTTTTATCAATATTTTTAAGTAAGTACACTAATAAGTTGTCAATAATTAGTGTACTTTTTTTATTCATATGATAAATCTACCTATGGGAAATACAGATGAGAAATATTGTTTATTTGATTTATAATATTGAATTTAAAAGGATATTTTAGTTTTAATCAGATCTTTGAAGATTTGAAATATAATGTTTATATGCAACTGATTTTTATTTAATAATTTTTTTTAAATACTCACTCTCAATTAAATGATATACATTAGTATTCACAAAATGCTCTGAAGATTGAAACCGATATTTAATCACTATAATGAACATTTCATTCCATTAAAGAAAGCTATCATTATATTTTATTATTAATATTTCAAATGTTATGAATGCTTTGTTTATAAACTGTTTTTCTCCTTGAGTTAGTTTTGTTAGTTAATGTAGTTTATTATTTATTTATATACTTTATTTTTTCATGTAAATTATATATGTAAACATAAATTATATCATACACATAAATTACATGATACATCATTTTTACATAAATTAGTTTATATTTTAAGCCTCTTTCTTAACAAAGATTATAATATTACCACTGATGTTGATTAATTACAGTAACATTGTCCGGTTTTGTTAAAACAACAGATTTGTTAGAGATATACTAAATGTATTCTGAAAGAGCAATTGTTATAAATGTTTAATTAAGGTACTTTTGCTTTTAAATGTACAGAGTTAAATTTGTCATTTTCTTTCAGTTATAGAAAAAGAAATTACACTGCGTAACGAATAATATTTGAATGGTAAAATGCATATCCCAAGCTGCATTTATTGGTCAATAATTCACTTCAGTTATTAATTGTATTGATGTAAAATTTATTTTTTCTCTATAAAACTTTCATTTACAGTTTGATCAAGCTAGCTGCTGAATAGTTAGAATGCTTACCACATTTGTGAAACATCACAACTGTGCTCAGAAAAATCAACGATTCAAGAATTTTTCTGACCACAGTTATGATGTTTGTGATTTGTAATTTTTTTAAGCTGCAAATCCCATTCATGATTATTTCTTGTATACATAAAATGATTAGTGTGCTAAAGAAATTAAAACCAAATCATTTGTAGTTACATTACTATAGTCTTATGAAACATCTAGCTTCTTTCCTGTTTTCCCACTGATTCTATAAAATCATTTTATATATATATATATGTATGTATAAATTACTTTTATACATGTATGTAGTATGGAAATCAAATATACTTGTATAGACTTTGTGAATATTGTAGAACAATCAAAAGTAATAAACACTTTGTTTATCTGCATCATAATTATCAACGCAATGAGTATTTAAATTTTTACTTTGATGGCAGCTAAATTGCCTCAAAATAATGCTTAAAAATAATTTATGTTTGAGATATGTAAAACATAAAATTTAGAGTTTATTAGAAAAACTGACTACTTAAAAATTATAATTTGATTTATCACAATTAAAAATATAGTTGTGATAAATAGAACACAAAATTTAGAAAATATTATTAAATGATGGAATTTTTCTTGTTTTTGATGGATATCTGTTTTAATTTTCCTTTGTATATGTGTAAGATCACTGTGTAAAATAAATTACAAGAATCAAAAGTTAAAAATCTGCTTTCGATTTAGTAAATCATAACTTGGGCCATAATAGTTGAAATTTATTTATTCATGTCAGAAATAATTGAAGGACAAAATATCATTCTGGAATACATTTTGACTGGTGTTGCTCAATTAGTATGCAAAATCTGCAACGGTTTGTGATGATCAAATTTAAGTTGGTTTATCTGCACTATATCGTATACCATATTCAATGACCAAAATGATTAAACCAACTGCGAAAAGAATTTAACATTAATATCTTTTAATATTTTTAATCATCAAATAAATGAGGATTCACTTTAGGTTGTGTTTGATTATGGTGTAAGATTTGCTATCACCTAGCAAATCTTACAAATAAGTTGGCAACTGAATAAAAGCACCATGGCTTTTCAATTTTTGTCAACAAAATTTTGAACAGACAAAATTAAACATTTTATCTGTTCAAATCCTACTCCAGGTTGGAATGCTTGTAGCATTTCATAATTCACTTTAAATTTTTAGGTCTAATTCTGATTAACTTTTGTATGGAATAAATGACTGTTGAATAACAAACTTTGTCATTGAAAAGTAAAAACATTCACACGAGGTATTTCACGTTGAATTTAATGATCATATTTTGTCAGATGAATAGGTATATACGAAGTTGCTGATATGATTGCACATAAGTCACATAATTTTTTACTAGTAGAGGCTGATTGAGTTTCTGTTATGAAGAAATTTTTATAGACTGAAATGATATTCATAGCTGATAACTGCTTATGAGTTTAATAAATAACTTTGCTGCTGTATTTATTTGGGCACATCAAACAATCAGCTAATTTTTTCCAGTATTTTGTCCCCTTGAAATTTTTTATACCCATGAGTTCTGTAGAAACAAGTGTTACTAGAATCATTGAATAATGTTTGCACAGTGATCGTGAGATGGTTCATTTACCATCTAACTTCACTTTTCCATTATGCTCAAAGTCTACTAAATGGTTATATGATATTCATTATACCACATTATTTGTATGTTTTAATTGAAGAGTGTATTAATTGATATTGTAAATTGATAAATATTTTTATTTGTATGAATTATAGGTTGTGTTTACACTAGCACACAAAGCCCTTGAAAAATTAACTATATTCATATAGTTATTCCAAAAATCATTACAAATTGATTATTTTATTATTTTAAAAATAAAATTTAAATTACATCTTACTGCCACAATTAGACAAATTGTAAATTTAGTTATTCCATTAAAACATTATATTTGAAGCATTAATTATTAAATTATAGATTAAAACATAAATTATTAATTATAGATTAAATCACACATTAATTATTCCATTATATTTGAAAATCATTAAATATCATTTATGCACATAATTTTGTGCATAAATGATATTTGATGGTTATTACAGATATTTTTTTCGAATAATATTTTAAGATTTCGATATTTTTTTAGCTGATTAGATTTTATTTCTTAATTAAACACAAAATATAATAGGGCGAATTTCAATAAAAATCTTGCGTTTGAAAGAAAAACATTTTTATAACTAAATACAACCAATATTGTAGTTTTTAATGCTGTTTATTGCAGGAAATCTTACGTGTTATAAAAATTTCATTCTTATGTCTCGGTTTTATTTTATTTATTGATAATATGATGATCCATTGAATAGTTAGAAACAAATGGAAAATGAATAGCAAACTACGTAGTGAAAATTGTTTCTTTATTGAAAAATATGCTATGTGCAATAATGAAATTTAATATGTAGGTTTCAGTTTTAATTAGCGGCCATTTATGCTTATTTTTTTTATGAAAATTTAATAAACTTCATTTTAGGTCATTTTAAACTGTTCTAGAAGGCGGATCGCTTAAAATGAATGAAGAATACTTAGACTTACGAATTTCCAATGTTTGTTAATACTACCAAAATATTTTTAATACATCATTATAAAAGTTTTCTAGTTTGGTGTTCTATAAAATTCATTTGTGGCTACTTACTTATTGATAAACTGTCAGCTTTTATAATTTTAAAATGTCATTAGTTACTTAATCGCTAATCCAGAATTTTTCATCTTTTCCTGAAATTTCGAATATTAAAAATATTTTTCACATTTGAAGATTCTTTTTTTAAAACAGGTAATTTGAAATTTACCTGTTTTCAAGTATCAATCCTTCGGAAAATGTATTCTTGGGATAAAAGTTTCTGTATACTATGTTATAGATATTGCTGGAATACAAATGTTTACTAATAAATAGATTAATTCTTCTTTCAATGTAATTTTTATTTCAAAATTTACAGTCTGTGTTGTGATTTTTGGAGAAGATTCACTTGTGCCGACATGTGAACTGATGAGCCAGTGTTCTGACCTAATCATGATTCGACTAATCGTGGATTCGATTCCCACTTTGGGCATAAATGCTTATAGTGCTCTGAAATCTTTTACGCTGAAGGCCTTTGTTCAATTAGACCTCATTCAAAAAAGTAACCGTAGATATACAACCAAACTCCCTTATAGTATTTTATTGCTTAAAATTTAATAAACTTATGTATGTCAAATGATGCATTTAAGCGCCTTTGCATCGTTTCACATTCATCATTCATGTGAAATTCCTCAGTCACTGTTTTCATACTTAATATTGTTTAAAACTTGCTATATGAATATAGTGTGTTTTACTTCTGTAGATTATTTATTGTACATTACTTCTGTACATTAATTGGACATCTTAATATGCTGTTTAGACGATTTATTGTAGAACAACATGCGAAATATCCCAATTATTTTTTTTTTGGCCTTTGTCGTAATAAGTTTCTATATTTTAATAGAGTCAGTAGGTATAGTTAGACTTTTTAAAAACAATTTTTGACCAAATGGTTGTCCTGAAATCCACTTTCAATTGAAACAAACGTATTCTCAAGGAATTATTCAGTCACAATCAAATCTGGGCATTTAAAGAACTCTATCATTGAACTGAAACGTTTTTACTTCCATATCGATCTTATTATTACAATGTAAAAATGTTGATTAGTAGATTTTTTTAGATATATCCAGATTATTTGTCATAAGCTATTTAACAGATGCAAATATGTTTATAAACATCTGAGGTAAAAAGATATAAAATGTATATGATTATCGGAATAATTATATAAATCTTTTGCATTTTTACTTTACAATTGGAAAATAACTAAGCAACTATTTGTCAATTTTTTTACACAAGATTGTTTTGTTTTGAAGTGCTGTTATATATATATATATATATATATATATATATATATATATATATATATAATTTTGGCTATAAAGACAATATTTTGGCAAATTACTTCGCTAATGTAACTGTGCCAAAAAAGAGAGAATTTTACATTTAATGAAAACACTCTTTATAAAATACACCTGAAAGGTGAACCAACAATGGCCCATCCCATTCCATTGAAATTATCTAGCATTCAAATAAGAGTTCAGGTGAATAAAAATTTCCTTGTATGACTGATACTGAAATGGAAAATAATGAAATCTTAATGAAGGACAATAGACAATTTCATATTTATTATTATAAGAAATGATTTTAAAATACTCCTTTTTATACTTATAAAAAAAAAAGAGTATTTTAAAATCATTTCTTAATCTTAAAAAAATTATCTTAAAAGTTCTGAAAATACTTTCTTAAAATCTTATTTACTTTCTTGAAATATTAAGAAAGACTCATTTTAAGAATTTTAAAGTGATAGGATGTCAGTAAAGCACACATCCCTTTTTCATATCGATTCCCTGTAAGACGCTTATAATTTTCCTTTATGAAGGACAAATTCATAAAGCTTAGTATTCTTAAAAAAAAAAAAAAAAAAAAAAAATCAGCTTTATGTATAAATGTCAATATTGTTAAATTTCTTTGGCATTTATATATAAGGGTGCAGTGGGTATTAACGTTTTCCTTTTAGTATTCAATTCATAAAGCTGGCATTTTTATGGTTACTTATCGTATGACAAGGCAAAATTGAGCTCAATATGAAAATGTTGCCAGTACATTTTTCTATTAAAAATTAATTACATAAAAAACTTAAGAACAGTTTTGTTCTCTGTTCAAAAAAGTTTGAAATTTTCATTTTCAAAGTATACTATTGAAAGTTTCCCTGAATTTTTGAAAAAATTGTTGAAATTTTTTTTTGCAGAGTTGACTGCCGAAGAGTTAGTACTTTGACTTTCGGCTTAATAGTTCGTGGGTTCTCTGCTCAAGAAATCTTGCAATGCACTTTAATCTGTAGATTGTTAAATTAGGCATTATGCTCGACATGTGACCTTAGAGTGACAAACCGAATTTCATTTTTAAATAAAGTATGACATTCAGAAATCGGGAATTTTGGTAAATTCATGGAAAATGCTTAAATTCCAACTTTTGAAAGTATTTATGCAAATGAATGAAAAATATACCATTTCTGTTCGTGAAATAAAAAAATAATAAATCAGATTATTAATATGTAAATTTTTTTTACCACACTACTTTTTCTTTATGAATAAAATACTATATTAGAAAAAAATTATCTAGAATGTTCTATAAAAACATGCATGATAAGATCCATTCTTATAAACAGTACTTTAACTTTATTGATCAAAATCAGAATTTATTTTTTTCTTTGTATAAAAACTACATTTTTAAAAATATAGTTTTCATTTTTTTCAAAGTATAAAAGCATTTTGCTGATAAATATTTATTATTATTATCATTGCTATTAGCTAATTAGCTGCAATGTTTCTCAGAGGTTTGCACTGCATCATTTTCTTGTTTGGTGTCTGAAAGCACTTTTTCGTTCTCATTCATTATATTCTCAATATTTCTTCTGTGCACATATCATATGTGAGTCTATTTTCAAAAAATCTCTGGAAAAAAAATATCAAGGCAACAAGGGGATACTTTGTTGGTGTTCATGCATGAGTGACTTAACTTCGATGAAGTCATTAGGTAATTTATTTTGGCTTTTTTTAGTTTCGGTGGGTTCTTTAAAACGCCTGAATGTTGAAATGCTGTCTATATTGCCTTTCCTTCAATGTCACTGTAAGCACTAATTGAAAATGCATTGCTCTTAAAAGATAGATTTCATAAGGCCGCTCCAACTGCAATCTTATCTCTTTCAAAAGTACGATATTTTCTCTTGAAGTTGTCAACAAAATTTAAACTTTTAGAGTTCTTTTCCAGTTCTATGTTTTCGCGTACGGAGTTTTTCTTTTTCTAAGTTCTTACGATTCTTAGGAGACTAATTCGATACCACAGTTCTTTCCCATCAAATGTCTGTCTGTAATGCCTGCACGTTTCGCTTCATTGTTCAAGAGTAACTCAAGTTTTTGGGCGGCGTATAAAGAAATAAAAATAAAATATCAGATCATTAAAAAAAACCCAGACAACTATTTGTCAAAAACAAAAGTTTGAATTCTGTTGCAAATTAAAAATTATTATTTTTTTTTTTTTGCATGCAAAAATAAAAAATTTGTAAATGGGAGTTAAACTTATCATTGTGTTTAACTCCAGTTTACGAATGTTACGATAAACTTATCATTGTGTATCAGGTACCACCTCTGGGATTTGCCACTATTTCGTAAAAACATGAGTGTTCATAAATTAGAGGTTCGTAAGAATGAGCGTCTACTGTACTAAATTATTTTTTTCTGGCCAGGTACTAAAAATTTCTTTCTATAATTCAAGTTTCTTAACTAACTGATTTTGAAAAAAAAAAAAAAATGTTTAAGAAAAAAACATATTTATCTTGCTAGAAAAAAACTCTCAATTCTTCGCACATACTTTGTTTTTCATTCTGTCGATTTACTTTTCATTTATGTATTTCTCTGAATGTTTCTTTTCTGTTGGAGATGGGTGAAAAATATCACCGTCTGTCTTTCATCAGGGACATTTAGTTATTGACTTGCACAACTGAAATTTGTATTTGGAAAGGCAGTCGTAACAGTTCTCTATTCTTCTAAGATACAAATATTCCTTAATTTCATTTTCTTCAAATATTACCCCATGGGGTTCATCTTCTCTAGGTGAGTATGGGTGTCCCATTCCCGAGGTACCCAGGGATCTTTACTCTCTCTGTTCTATTTCTCACTTCTATTTCTATTTTATCTTTTCCGTCCCTCGCCCGAAAGCGAGGGAGCTCTGCATGAGTAGCTGTAGCCACTCTGTTTGCTTCTAGCTACTCATGGACAGTTTAAGTCCCCATATGTTGACCGGCGTGGAACCCCTTGGAAGGGTCATACACTGTGGTCCCCAGTGTATCAATTGGTTACTTGGGTTTGGCGTTAAGGGTGGTCACTGTCTCCAGGGTTGACTCCCAGCGTATAGGTGATGGCTTGCAACATGGTAAGTGCCGAAACTGATAATGTATCCAGAGCCGGTGGCTGCCATCCCTTGTAGGACACTGTGGTGGGCGATGCCGTCGAGCTTGAAGTTTTATTAATATCTTATGGGTTCTAATTCTTTCGTCTTTGAAGCTAATTCATCCACTAGCTAAATGTTGCTAAACACTTCAAACACATTCCATACGATATCATCATTTCTAATACAAAAACTCCTTGCATCATCTGTTGGTGATTTACAAAATGTCAAAAAGTTACGATCTAGAGATTTTCTTGTTCAAGTTGATTTAAAACAAGCTTTAGTAGTCAAAGTAGAGAAAATTGAACCAGTAAACTCAAATCAAATCTTCAAATTACGATTGAAGCTTCCATTTGAATTTTTCGTACTGTCGTTACACTGCGGGCGAAGAGCATAATCGTTGAAGGAAGATTTTTCTCTAATATTTTGGGAAAGAAATGCTCTCATTAATTCATAGTTCTTTGGTTTCGAACCAGTAATAAGTGCACTTGATATAGAAGCATTATGATCTTTCACGTTCAGTAGCATTTTTCATGTTGTGATTTAGCATCTGTTTACATAGAATTCAATAAAAGAAGCAAAAATTGAAGTTTTCATTTTATCGATAGCTGGAAAATTTATTGTTTTTTAGCAATAGTTCTGAAGCTTTTCAATGAGATCCTCTTTAAATTTCTATTTTTCCGCATATCTAGAATAACCTTTTTCAGTTGCTACTCAGTGACGTTGCTAAATCGTTTTGCAATATGATGAATGGATTCTTGTTTATAACCTAATTACTTCCAGGTTTTTAATTTGTTTATTTCTTGATAAGCTTTCGTGTTACTATCTATCAGCAACGTCATGTATTTCATTTTTTTTTTTATCTCGAGCAGAAATTTTATACATATTGCCATTGCAGTAATTTACATTTCATCAGAGGAGTCAATGCAACTTTTTCGACACTCTTTGTGAACTTCACTATGAAAATAAAAGTCAAGACTGTTTGAATCCTCCAGAATTGGTTTTTAATGTTGATAAAACAGACCTATTTTTGAAAAGAATGATGCGACGGACATTTCTATCCCGTGAAGAGAAACGAGTATCAGGATTTAAAGCTGCAAAAAAGATTACTTAACATTCTACTGGTTGGTAACGGAAGCAGATATTTCAAATTAAAATCACTACTAGTTTACCATTCCAAAAACCCAAGAGTGATGAAAAGCATATCTAAATCAACTTTACCTGTAATATGGGAGTCTAATTAAAATCGTGGATAACTGAAATTTTTCTAGGATTGGTTTACTGAACATTTATGCCCGTCTGTTAAACGTTATTGCGAAATTAAAAAAACCTGAACAAAGAGCACTACTATTAATTGATAATGGCCGAAGCCACTCAACAAATTTATTAGACGCAACAACTGCTTTAATCCAACCAATTGACTAAGGCGTTATATCTAATTTTAAGGCTTATTACTTGCGGCTAACATTTAAGCAGATGTTTGAAAAAACAGATGGAAAAGAGAAGCAATCAATAAGAGAATTTTGGAAAAACTACAATATCATGAATGTTGTAAAAAACAAACCTTTCTTGGAATGAGATAACAATAAGATCTTTGAAATGGGTATGGAAGATTTAAGTAAGAGCCAGATTTAGGAGCGAAGACATTGGACATTCTGTCGATATGGATGAAAAAGTGAAATTAGCGAAACAAACCGGTTTAGATGAGGAAAATGTGGAAGACATCGAAGAAATAATTCAAGAAATAGCAGCTAATCTTTCTAGCTCAAGAAGTTAACTAAGCAAGAAGAAAACGAAAATATTGATAGTGATTTCGAAGAAGAGCAAAAAGAACTTTCTATGGCGTTTGTAAAAAGGAGTTTGACCACTATAATTGAAATTATGGACCAATTTGTTGAAAATGATCTAAATCTTTACAAGAGTTCAAAAGCAAGTCGTGGTTTATAGATGCTTTATCCACTTATCAACAACTAACAAAATACAAAAGGAAAACGCAAACTCTACATTAGATGCCTTCTTGACAAAAAGAAAATTGGAAAACGAATAGATTGAATGATCTGAACGACTAAGAGTTTTATTTGTTTTTATAAGTATATTCATTTTTATTTTTGTAAGAAATGTTTGGTTTTATTTTAAAAAAAAGAAAAAAAAACGTATTAAGTTTAATACCTAACAATTTTCTATCTATCTTCCTCTAACCCACCCCAACATTTACATGTTAGGTTCATTATTTTCGTTCCATCAGAGTAGAGCGTAATGCGAAATAGCTCTGTTTTGCATTACTCAATACTTTGATGGAACGTATTCCCAGGATTAAGCAGGGTATTACTGTATGTTGTCTTCATGCGTGTCTTCTTAGGTACATCTTTTAAATTTTATCAAAAAATCGAGAAGATTTTTAAAATTTGTCTTTTGAAGTGAAATTTTTAAAAGAAGGAGATGAATCAACGTTGTTTTAATTTGAGAAATTAATTCAGAAAATTAAATCTAAAATCAATCTTTAATTTGCTATATTATATAATTTAATATATGATTCGCGCGTGAATAAGATTTTGTTTTAAACTATCGTTTATAAATTTAAGAATTATAAAATGTTCGGAGAATTTTAAGCGTTTAAAAAATTTAGAGTGTTGAATGCACGATTAATTTTTAATATTTTGAGTCTAATTCTGTGTATATAATTCATGAGTTCATATTATTCATACGATGAAAAATTTAAACATTAATTTATTGTTGAGAGTGAAATACGCTCGTTTGACATAATGAAGTTAATCAGTACTGTTTGCAAAAATTTATTAAAATAACTTTCAGAAGTTGTTTGAAATTGATTCAATGTATCTTAAGTTATTATGTAATAAAAATCAATGTATTATATTCATAGCCAATAATTCATTGCAATCATTTAAACTTAGGCGCAAAATTCCATATGGAATTCAAAACTTTTCATCTGAACTGACATTTCTATAAAATTCAATGAGAAACCGATTTTTTGAGTTTCTGAATTACTTCTCAGAAATAGTTCAGCAATATTTTTCGAAACTATGTTTTTTTCAAAGATTATAGTGAATCAAATTATTTTATAAGATTTTAAAATTTAATTTTTTTTACAAGTGTTTAGCTTTTTCAAATGCAAAAAACATATTTTATTTTTACTTTTAAGAATGATACCAATCTCTTAAAATCCGAAAAGGATAAGAATTCAGATTTATTTCACATCCAGTGGCAACATTTTGCGGTCATGAACTGAAATAAAACTTGCTAGTGTTCTTTGCATGGTTTCTCCTTTTTGTTTATTTTCCCTCAGCATTTGCGCTCTAATTTAGCTTGAGTTTTTTCTTAGTCGAAAGCTTCCAGACTTCGTAAAGCTGCCATTACTAAAGGGGGGAAAATACCGTTCGATGGAAGAAATCTTTTTCTGCCATGTAGGCGGTAATTAAAGAATAAACAATCACCCTTTTTTTCCCTTAGTCTGTCAGGTGTGGTGAGTGACTACAGCTGGTGAAAACCCCTAAAGTACATGCTTAGGCAACTTTCTATCGCAAGTCAGTTTCTGTACCTGCTTATCAGAAAATTTGCTTACGTCGTCTGAATCTGGGAATACAGTGATTTTGGTTTTTTCCGTCAAGATATATTGATTTGTAATTGAAGCTGAGGAAGAAGCAAAATCAGACTTTTTTTCTTATTGTTCCTATGAAAGTGTCTATTTTCATTCCATATCCTAATTTTCACACCTATTGAAATATTTTCGGCAAAATGAAATTTGAATATTACATTTCTATTTTGATACTTTCGAGTTACATTTTCCCGAAAAAATCAGAATTTAAGATTTATTAAAATTTTTGATGAAAAATTTGACTTTCATTTTTGGAAAATTTTGAAAAATAAACTATATTGTATACTAGATAAATTACAATATAGTATATAAATCTGACGGATGAAATCAGCTTCAAGGCGGTTGAGCAAACATCTATTGAATATTGCCTACCGGGAATATTTTTCATTGAAAGTTACATCGCAAAGATAGGGGAGAGGAGACTAGAAAAACTTCCTGACATGTACCCAAACGTAGTTGCATACAAAAAGCATAAACCTAACATCCATTTTCTGTTGGACATTGGCTAAGAAAGAATCCGAAGTTTTCCACTTCTAACCAATCATACCAGAAAGCTATGGAGTATCTATTGAACATAATAATTAAAAAAAAAATCATGCCTGACAATTTTTGTAAGCTTTTCAAAAGCGTATTGGTAAGAATTTTTCTCTTTTTAAACTGATTTTTTGTTATTTCTTTATATACATTTAAGTATCACTTATAATTATAAAATTTCAACGATTTAATTTTATTTATGGGTATAATTAATGATTAGTGGGATAATTTCAAAATGGGCAAGAAAACTAACGTTTATTCATTAAAAACACACACACACATATATATATATATATATATATATATGTAAAAAAGAAAACAAGAATATTTCAATATCGTTAAAAGTATATATTGATATCGTTAATATTATAGTATACATATTTAATTAATTTGATTTCTTATTTAATTTTTTCTATTTAATTTCTAATATTTAAGTTTTCTTATTTAATTTTGCGTAGAATGAAATAATACACACTCGAAATAATGTAAAAGAAAAAAAAAAAAAGTGTGTGCTGATTAAGAGAAAATTTTCTGGAGAAGTATTGAAATTAATAAGTCAAAAAAACACACAAAATATTGTTTCAAAATTTCCTTAAACTTTTAATTAAGAATAATTCATTATAAGAAATTGTTTTAAAGAATTAAATATTTACAAAGTTACATGTGACAATTTGAATAATAGAACTTATTCTCTCGGTGAATATACGGCTAAATTAAATTCTTAGATTTTCAAAATTTTAATTTTAGAAAATTGGCAGTGAACTGTGGATAGTAAAAACAAAGTTTAGGTTGAACTATAAGGAAAACATTTTTATACATTAAATTCTGATTGAAAGGTTAGCCATTTTAAGACGTTTCATTATACAAATCATTAGACTTTATACAAATATGTTTATTATTGATGTTGTAGTACAGATGTCATTCAATATAGATACATAAAACTACAGATTCCTGTGCAATTAGCCCAAGTGAGCAAGAAATAATCGTAGAGCGGTAATCAATCCAAACTATTTAAAATAACCTCATTAATATTTTGCCAATAAAATACTAGCCATACGAATTGTTTGTTGCCACGTTGATGACCCGAATAGTCCATTCTATGTTTATCTTTTCTCATTTTTTTTAATGCACTGTCATCACAAAAAGATACCTGTACCTAGAGCACATAATTTCATTGTATCTTTCCTTACAAAAATATCCTATTTTGATGGCAGGTGCTTATATGAATTCTCTTTCATCCTTCTACTTATTGTTTGAATATTTTATACTGTAGTTTTTTTTTTCTTTTTCTCTGAGACATCGATGAGAGAAAAAATCTCGTGTGTGCAAAGTGCGTGATGGCCAGTTCAAAGTTTCTACCTTCCAACTTTTGCATATTGCATGCTAATTGCACTACCTATTTGAAAGTTATTTTCGATTGTTCTACAACTTTTTGACGATATTTTTAAGAAAGGATCATAGTTTTTTCTTGTCTGTTAGAAACAAAACTTGCATGAGTGTTTCCTTAAAAGGTAAGGAATTTATATCCAGGTTATATTGGGATTTTTTGTGTATGCTAATTTTTTTGAAAGAAATAGGTTTATTTCCGATTTATCGTCGAACTTTTCCTCATTAAAGTTACTTTAAATTTATGAAACAGTTATATATATCGTTGTTTAGATAGGAAGGATTCTTTTTTCGCTCTTCTTTCTTTCTTTCTTTTCTTTTCTTTTTTTTTTTTTTTGAATATTTAAAAAAGATGTGAGGAAATATCAAATTCACAATAAGTTGATTATATACAAATATCATGTATCTCTCTCTGCACCACTACTCTTCCACTCGGCTATTCCTCGCAGATAACGAATTTAAAAGTACTGTCTGACTTTCATATCTTCCTTACAGTTTCACCCTGTCCTGCAATTCTATTACTATTATTGCTATCTACTTACTATTGCTGGACCCTGTTCTGCTATTCGAAGCTATGTAGAACCGAAGAAAAATGTTTACAATATCACTTTCCTTAGACTGTTTCTCTTACCTTTCCTCACCATTTCATTAAGAACCAAATAAAACAAATTTTTTAAATGTGTCTAAATGCTTAACCTATTTGCTCAAATGCTTGAGCTTACATTTTTTTCCTTTACTGCTTTAATGGAATAGGAGCCTATATTCTTCTACTAATATAATTATTTAAAAAAAATAAATAAACTTAATTGATTAAAAATATACATTATATTGATTACAACACGATGTTAATAGTAAGAAAATCAATATTAACATAAAAAAATTACAACTATGCAAACATTATTCTCATAAACATTATGAAATTTAAAATCAATAAGATACTAATAAACAAATAGAAATAACTACGTAATAGGATAATCGTAATATTTATGTTAAATATAAATATTATGATATATCATGTGAACTATTTTCTATTACAATATTCATAATGAAAAAAAAAATTAATCACTCTCATAAACCCTTATTAAGGCATCTGCAGGCACCGATTTAATGTAGCAAAGGCCAATTGCTCATCTCTTAATATTCTTGCTTGCGAAATTGGATTATTATTTTCTTAACAGCGATTTTTTCTTTTAACAAGTTACTTTACACTAGAATAGATGAAACCATTACTTCAGATTCTAATTCAAGTGTTTCTTGATTTGCTTCTCTATAAGGGTCTAATTTCCTTTCCTCCACATTGAAAGTATTTTTTTTCAACGGCCGGCTCTGTGTGATTAACCCTTCCCATAACAAGACCGGAAACTTCTACTCATTTAGCACCTGTGAACCAAGTCACGGAGGCGACATACTACCACAAATCGTTTATAGGGTGGGTCACATTCATCTATCATCTTAGAAGAAAGGACAAGGAAACACACAGAGAGAAAGGAAATGCGTCCATGTCCAAACTGGGATTTGAATCCGGAATCAACAGCCTAAGAGTCAAGAACGCTAACCACTCAGCCATCGGTCGGCACATTGAAAATATTCTTCGAAACTATTTCTTTTTCGTGAATATTTTTGATATCTTCTCCGAAATATTTTCTTTGTTCTTTCAACAAGCTGAAAACTCTAGTAGTGACCAAAGCTTGCTCATGCAATCCTTCCACAACCGCTGCATGCTTGATATCATCTGCTGACCGAAGACTTAAGTGGAACAGAAATTATTTCCTTCAACAGGAGATCCACTTGCAAGTCTTAAGTAAATTTTCCCCATTTGACTGCAATGTTTTTTCTGGTACGGACTGACTTCCGCAGTACTGTAATTTCTACTCCACTATCAATGATCTTTTGAAACGTGTAGTCTCCTATCTTATATTAATAAAAGCAAGTGTAATGTGTCTGTCCGTCTGACCGAGCTCTCCAGCCAAATCTATCGCACGCAGGGACCTGGAATTTTTTACACGGAAGCACAAGGGGGCTGGCCACCAGACCTCGAAGCCCGATTTTCGATTTTTGAATTAGAAAAATTTAAAAAAAAATTATTTATAAAACTTCTTCTCCAGATCGCTGCTCGCCAATAGCTGATTCCGGGGTTATAGATAGATAATAAAAGCAAGTGTAATGTGTCTGTCTGTCTGTCCATTTGAAATTTGTTCGTTACCAATGTCAAATTATGGTAAAACTATACTTTAAGGTGGCCCCTTGGCAAACATGGCGATTTTTGTTTGGCTATCGTTTTTATTGGCGATTTTTGTTGCACAGACAATGAATTCCCCTGTTGCTATCGGAATATGATTGGGGTTTGCCCGGCTTGGCGATCAATCGCGATTACAACTTTGCGAGAATCAAAGAGGCACCATAAAGTATATTCCGAATTTGAATGTTGTTAGCTTGGTTGTTTAAAAATGCCGCCATTTCCCCTATTTTTACATGATTGTTATTAACTGGAAAAAAAGAAATAAAAGTTTCATTCATTTAATGTCGCTGAATTCGGATAACTATTCCCTTTTTGACTAAAAATTTAGTCAAAGGCAACCTCTATGATTATAATGATTTCTTTTACTGAAATTCGGAAAGTTTTCATCATTCGCACTGACAATATGAAATAACTTTAATTTGAATCGAAGTTGATCTATAACGTAGTAAGTTTCATTGAATATAAATTAATGTTTTGATTGCTATCAATATTAAATCCGACATCAATTTTGAAACATGGAATATTATTGTATTAGTCTGCAATAATATAAACATGTAAGAAGTACAACAGCGGTAAGTTATGATAGGAACCATTTTCCTATTAACTGAGAAACTAGCGCCCTCTATTCCAAACTTTAAAGAAATTTCTAGACGTTTCCAGAAGTAAAAATTGTTACAGTTATTTAAAACTGTAAAGGCTGGTTTGAACATCCACGTGAGAAGGTGCTACGTGGATATGATACGCGAGTGAAGTGAGACAATTTGCAGAATTTCACATTCTAATTTTGATTTGATAAGCTGCGTTACTGCATAGTTTACTTAAAGCAAAAAATTCATCACATATTTTCATTTGAGTATTTAATTCCCGTGGGAGAAGAAATGGATCCTAAAAAGCCTGAAGAAAAACCTGGTGAGAAAAAACCCGGACAGCCTGATGATAAAGGAGGAAAACCAGGAGAAAAGAAACCTGGGGAAGAAAAAACTCCACCTACAAAGTAGAGGATCAGCTTTTATGGAAGAATAAAAAAAAAAAAATGAAGCCAAAATTATGAGTGAGTGATAAAATGTTATTATTTATGTTTTAGAGAATAACTTATAATAATCAAGATGAAATCTTAATTTTGCATTTTAAAATTTGGACTTTACTTACCCTTATAATTTTTTCCGCCTTTAATAATTTCGGTTAATTCCCAGTGAACGGTACGCTCCTTATACGGTACGCATATATACAACGGTAATCATATATACAATTATAATTAATTGTATATAATAATGTATAAAATTATATTATTTGTATAAAATAATATAATTTTATATTATATAATGATATTAATTGTATATTCTATAATTATATTAATTGTATAAAAATAGCGTACCGTACACTGGGATACAGCCAATAATTTCTTTTTATCCCTTTTAAGTTATAAGTATGATGCTTTTTGTTTTTCGTGTTTGGAATTTTATATTGTTAAACTGGCTGATTGTGTATGTGTGTATTATAAAATTAATTCCATATTCTTTTGTTGGTTAAATTGCACTTTAGTTCCCCTACTTCACCAACTCGCGAATTTGATGCGCTTTTTCACTCATGCTCATTAATTATCCTTTTGTTTTAGTCTTTTCATTGGTCGCTAATTAAGTTTCACTTTGAAATAGCCGTAGAATTTTCGCCATGGCATCGGCGGTTTTGAAAAGGCGCCAAGTAGGGGACCTAAAGCGCATTTTCACCTATTAAGGACTTTTTCTACAACGGATCTAGATATTCATTTGCATTATGTCGAAAAATTGTCATCAGTGTTTTGAATCTTAGGTTAAAATGTGCTTTAGGTCCTTGGCATGAATAATTTTAGTTGGTTATAAATTTTGTCATTCTTGGTAATCCTACTTTGATACACTAGATACGATAAACGTAACGATTTCTAGAATTCTTATTTTGCCATTTCGTTCTGCCTGGACGCTTTTTTTTCCCGTTTGTCACCAAAGGTATGGGACCTTTGGTGACAAATTGAATCCTGTCTCCTAGGATTGTACCATTAATTTAATTCATTTAATGTTAATTGAAAATTTTATTTTGTAAAAATATTTTTTTTTTATTTAAAATGTTTGGAAAAAACAGAAAGTTAATGATGGAAAAAGCAGAAATTTTGTGATTTTTTGTTACGCATAGTAATGCCATTTGGCGACTTTATAACTTGCACCGGTGAAATGAAGAAGTACCCATTTTCATACTATATTATTGACTCAATACATTCTTCAGGAAATTCTAATTATTATTCATTTTAGCACAAACGATCTATAATAATAAAAGCACGTGTAATGTGTCTGTCTGCCTGTCTGTCCATTTGTCTGACCGAGCTCTCCAGCCAAATCTGTCGCACGCAGGGACCTGGAATTTTTTACACGGAAGCACAAAGGGGCTGGCCACCAGACTTCGAAGCCCGATTTTCGATTTTTGAATTAGAAAAATTTTAAAAAAATTATTTATAAAACTTCTTCTCGAGATCGCTGCTTGCCGATAGCTGATTCCGGGTTTGTACCAGCTCCTTTTGAGAAACAATTCTGGCGACCATCTTTTGGAAAATTTTCCGTTTAAAATATTTAGGATATATTGTTCCTTTTTATCGACGGGGAATGTTGTGTGTGTGGGGGGGGGGAAGAGAGAGAGACAGTCTACATGTCCTACACTACTATTCCTGCGCTATTCACTTATCTGCATTTTCTAAATGCACGGGCAACGCTGGGCGGGTACAGCTAGTATTTAAATAAACTCGATAAAGTTCACCATCCTTTTCACTGAAGGGAATTTCCCAATCGAAATTTTAATTACTTATTTTATTTCAAAGTTCATTTAGTCCTTTTTGTTTACTTCTCCAGCTTCACTCTTATTTGAAACTTGAAATACTCCCGTGGGAAAAATTTCTTCAAATGACCTACTTGACATTTGTAACCACTTCAATAACTTTTTACCTGGAGCGCAATTCGCAGTAAAACCGCCCACAGAATAGTATCCAGGAAACTATTCTGTGATCGGGCATATGAGTTCTTTTGATAAGTATAGTATTCATTATTTTCTCTAAAACTTTTACATCTGCTTTCAGCTGTAAAATATTTCCTTACAATTTCGTTCTGCTTTGTTACATAAGAAGCTGGAATAAATTTAGTATAATTGTGAGAATTACTTGTGAAACTTTTTGGTATTGAAATTAATTAATTTTTAATTTCCCTCACCAATTTAGGAGCTGGAAGCTTATTTTTAGTCTCTTTCAAAAATGTTTAGGGCCTTACATGAAAAGGCAAAGTCGTTTTTATTTTGTCAGCTGCTATAAATTTTTTAAGTTTAGCAAATGTTTCTATGTCTCTTGATTTTAAATACATTTCTAATGCAGCTTCTACACGGCAAGTATACTGCGCATAACTTTTATTGTATAATTTATAACAAGAATCAAAGAAGTTCTTATGTTATAAAGGAGTTATTATATTTTCTCTTAAAATGAAACTTTTAATTTTATCATATTGATCTAAATCTTCTGCAGATAGCCTAACATTTATTCCTTTTGAGACGACCCTTTAAACACGATAAAATTTTCCCTTTATACGGTTCGGGTACTTCATAAAGTTTGAACATATTTTCTGCATGATGGGAAAATAAGAGCCATTCTGCTTGTTCCGTGAGATCAAAAATTACACCTTTCATTATATTTTAACATATAAAAGTGTTTCCAAATTTATCCGTTCATAATCGACAGTGATTTCCGAATTATAGTTATCTCTCTACCTTTTCTATTAATTTTAATTTCATGATTTATCTTTTTTTGCGTTCTAATTCATGTTGCCTTTCCAACAGCTTTGTATTTCTTTCTCTCTCTACCCGATGAAAATTCTTGTATTTTTTTAATTCTCGAACAAATGTTATTTCATATTGTTTTAATTGTTTAATCACATTTTTTAAATCTTTTATTTTTGCATCCGAAGGAATCTGTTCCCCTAACTCACTTGCCAATATTAATAGATATTGCTTTCGAACTTTGCAATTTGGCAAAGTTCGAAAGCAAGATTGTGAAGGCCATTTTAACAATTTAATGTTATTGCAAATTACCAAACCTTAAATTGTTAAACGTTAAAATGAAAACATTTAAAATCACCTTTCATTTGTTGAACCAATAAAAGCACTTTCATTTTCTTAGTGTACTTAAAAAGGAAATATTACTCAATTTATGTTGAGAAATTGTTAGTTTCGATTTTCATTTTAAAACTGTCAATTTTCAATTTCATAATTCACTTTTATAAATGAAAAAATTCAAAAACAAGCTAAAAAAAAGTACATATATGTATTATAATCCCAGTCTTTAAACTGAAGATAAACGTTATTTATTTCGGATTATTTAAAAATATAAATGCATATAGTTTATATCGACCAGGAATGGACTTCCGCTACCATTATAATCCAAAAAACTAACCATCCTCTCTCTCTCCGACACTACTCTTCCATCAAGTCTGTGTCTCTACCCCTGGCAAATAACAAAATCAAAAGTACTAGTTCCAGTGAATTTCTAATTTACTTAATAGTGAAATGTTTAATTTCACTATAACGCACATTAATGTATACTTTATCCTTCATATGAAATGGACATTATTTTTCACTTTTTATATCTATGTATATTTATGTATACACACAGAAGAAAAGAAATGTCGTTGTTATAATGAAATAAGTATAAAACTGGAATGTGGTCGCATCACAATCTGCTTTTTCTATTCAGAAAATTTTAATACAATTAACTTGAAAACTAGAATTGATAATTAGTCTGCAAATCACTTGAACATTATACTCTAAATGACAAGATGGTTATATTCATTATTTTTACGTAGTCTAACTTCAAATAAAGAAATACTCTCGTGTATCGTTATTATATCTAATCATTTTCATTTTTACTACAAGGCAAAGCGCTTACTGTAAAAAAAATTACGAACTTACCTCTAAGCTTACGGAAACGAATTGTGAAAACCATTTGAACTTAATTCAAAACTAAGTTACATTTTTGGAAAAATAAAAAGCATTTATGTTTATATATAAATTAAACAATGACTTTGTATATTTTGTACAGTATGTGACTTTAGACTATTTATAAATTAAGATTTATCCTTTCACCTAAAAATGTATACTTTTCTGCATTTATAGAGTGTTTTAAAATATTTTTGAATAGAATCCTTTTTATCCTCATTGAATTTTGCTTATTTTTATATATAAGTTGTGTAAAAGGTGAGGTTTATTTTTTTGAAGTCTTAATAGTTAAAATATTCACACACAATCAAAAGTTTTTATTTTTTAAAAATTTAAAAATTATTGATACATGAAGTTCTGGATTTAATGGCAATTTTATTTTGTGGATACATTTTATTCACGGTTAAAAATGTATGTATCATATGCCAGTCAAATATTGATTTTGTTTTATATATTGATGGGGGGAATAATTAATTTTATGCATTAACGCGCGCGTTATTGAACATGCCTCATTCCGATTGTATAAAATGCCTGCTTGCAATGTAATATTGCTGATTAAATAGTAATGTTTGTCACATTTTTTAAGTAAAGTTTTAAAGAGAAACTAAAAAATTTTGTAATTATTAAAAAGATTTTATTTTTTATATTCTTTATTAAAAATTACATTTAAATTAATTTTAAATTTTTTATTAGTACATTAAAGATAGCAATATGACATGTCCTCTAAAAATGAAAGAGTATGAACCTTTTATGTAATTGTTATAGGTTTTTTGTGAAGGAATTTATTGAATTTTTGTTTACACGGAAAAATGATTGTTAATTTACGTGGCCTTTAAAATTGAGTACTTTTGCTAAAATTTGTATTTAGTGCTTCATGAAGAATGTTTAATTAACAAATTTAATATTTAAAGAATTTTGAGGTTTTCTGTCTATTATCATGATATATTTTGTTATCATCGTTACATATGTCTTCGACCAAATTCTTCAACGAACTTTCTATCAAATTGTTTATTACTAAGCTTTATATAATGTTAATTTACTCTAAATTAAATTTTAAGTAGGAAAGATGTTAAGTCACCAATGGATATAAATTATTTTTGATTGGAATATTCTGAATCTTTGTAGTTGTATATGAATGGAAAGTCTTATTACAATCAACTTTTCATAAAACACGCATACACCCATATATATAGCTGCTGTTCAGATTGAGTGGCTTTATGAGTGCAAATAATTGGAATCAAAAATTAAATTACAACTGGAAGTTCTTGTTCTTATTTTTAAAGTAATGTGAGCGATTCACCGTGTGCTTAATGTTGCATTTATTTGAAAAAGTTGGGCGATTTTTCTTTCTTCTTTTTTTTTTTAAAAAAAACTTTTAGTTACATAAATCACACTCTTTTTAATGTTTCCGGTGTTTCATTCTTAAAGAATCTTGTACTCTTTTGTGAACAGTCTCGCTAAATCGTATCCAATGTCGTAACAACCAGTCGAGGTTTTTCGTTCAAAGGAAAAGGAGTAACACTTTATAGCGATGACGACTTTGTTTTCATTATGACCTTTCGCGTAGAAAGTGATTCGGCAACTTTTCATTTTTATGTGTACATATTTTTCTCAAAATAGTTGTAGTCTTTCTCTGCGGAATACAGTACGTCTTTCTTTCAGCTAACATTTTGTAAATTTAAATAATATCACTAATTTTTTGTTTGCAAATAGCGAGCATTAATTCGATAACTAAGATTATTTTATTTCATGCATTAATATGACTTGAAATATCATTTTTGAACATATATAAAATATTTCAAAAATGTGGAAAATTGTTAGTAATTTTTTCCTATTTAAACATATTTTTCTATACATAGCATATATTTTTAAATAAAAAAATTTTAATCTATAAACTTTTTGATCGCATGATTGTTCTGCATTATTACTTTTATCTCAAACTATAATTTTCTATTTCATGTTTTAACATATTTGTATTACTTCTTACCTTTAAATTTTTTAAAATTTGTTTCCAAGTGAATAAAAATCTTTAATTGGTGGAATTGTATTTCATTAATGGCTAATGTTTGAAGAAGTGATATTTTAAAATACAGTACGATTAATATTTCCGCTTGTGATACTGAATATTCAACATACCTGAAATATGAATACATTATAGTATATCAAATTTTTTTAATTATTATTTAAAATTCCCCAAAATGAAATCTTTTTTCTTGGCTTATATACAGCTGACAGAGAAAAAAATTGGTGTAAAATATGTAAAAAATATTTGTGATTAAAGTTTACAATGAAAGATCTATTCGAACTTCAATCAAAAATAAAGTAAAAGATTTTTTTTTTCTTTTTTAAATAGTTAAAATAGCTGAACACTTACCGAATGCATTTATAAGAAAAAAAAAAGATATTTTTTGACATTTTTTAAAAATAAGATATATTTTAATTACTTGCATCGAATGAGTACAGAAACTGAAGCATAATGAGATCCATTAATTTCTGAAACAAAATAACCAATATTGAATGAGTCAATAATTTTGAAAAAAATAGTTTTAGAGATAGTTAGAGAGAAAAAGATGAAACCAGAAAAGGGAATACTTTAATGAATTGCTATAAATGCTCGAAGATTTTCATGAAAGCAACTTTTCTCCTTTCAGAATAGATTATCATTGGTAGTCGGCAAAAAATATTTCTAGTTTTGCGTTGGAATTCCTCGCAAACGTTATTGCTGACTAAAGATTAAAGTGTAACAAGGCAGGCTCTTCATTAGGTTTTAAAATTCCAACTCAATGTATACTTCTAAAATTTCCGTCAAAGTTTATTTTTTTCCACATAATTAGTTGAGACCTCGTATAAAATGTCTTCAAAGAATTTATAGAATCTTTTACCCAACAAAAATCCATGTCTTTGCCTTCTTAAAAAATAATCAAAGTAAGTTTGATAAAATCTAGTATAATGGGTCTCATTCTTATAGTCTTTTCTAATTTATTTTTTAATATTGATTGTGATTCGTAACTAATATTTTGCGAACTATAAGTAATTAATGAGTTGGTTCATTATTGTTCTTTAAATGTTATTCTCTAATATATTTCTATATGAGGAGTTTACTTTAGAATCGTCGCATATTGATCAAGTGTGATCTCATTTTCTAGTGTGTTGGGCGAACTTATTAATTTGCAGATTGCCTTACCATGTAGATTTGAATTGCTGAAATTTTGGGGGCTGCGGAATCCTGCTGGAAGACGTCTCTCCCTTCTCCAATAGGTAGAAAATTTGATGCCTAACCTAGCCGAAGCCCGTCGAGCTGGCAGACTAATAGTTAAGTTCTTGCCTACTATTCAACAGTTGGTGGATTTGAGGTACACCTTCGGTTTGGATACTGTTAGTGGTTCGGAATTCTCTTAAAACTGAAGGTCATGTTCTAATTAGCTCTTGTAGGCATAAAATGTCCGTTGAGCGACAAACTGAACCAAGCCAAAGACTAGAGTATTGAAATTATATTATCTAAAATTGTATAGTATCTAACATAATTTTGGTATGATGTGGTTGAAACAAAGGTCATTTTGACCTAAAGCTAAGGGTATTTTATCTTTGAGTCGAAATAAAAGGCAATTGGCAGATTTTAAAACAACAGTGATTATAATTTTGTTAGCTGTATCTAATTTGCTCTAACAGTAGTTTCTTAAACTCAAACACGGAAGTCAATTTTTTAAAAATTGTTTTTTTATCTTAACTATAAAATACAAAATGGTAGAACTAAATCCATTGTTTGACCTACTGCTCAATAATGCATACAGCATATTTAATATGTTTCATTTTACACCCTATTACGTCTAGCCCAACAAGTAAGAATAATAGATACTTGGAGAATTTTTATTTTTGATCCTCTGGCCTAACTGCACCAATAGTTGTAATCAAACTGTTATGTTCAGGTAGATAGAGGCCAAAGATATTGCATAGTGTGACAAACGAAAGTCGTTGTGAATTATTTGAATAATGAGGCACGGTGTCTTTTGAGAGAAATTTTCGCTTAAAAATATTTTTAAGCACCCACTTGAATAATGTGAAACAGAAATGTATTGTGCATCATCAATGTTCAATATTAGCTAGGATTAGATTTGAATTCTTTCACTCACAAGAGCGGGAATCAGACTGGATGCTAAATAATCAATTACTTTTGATCCCATTCAAAAAACTTGACAAGGTTTTACCTTTCCCATCTAAAAGCAAGTATATGAAAAAGTTCCTGATCCTCCTCATCATTATTATGTAATACTTCCAAAAAGCTCATCTCGATTTTAATTCATAAAAAATTAAAAAATTTTTTAAGAATATTAAGTTTAATACTTATTTTAATAAAAATGCTACAAAATGTACAAATTTCTTGAAAGTTTCTAATTTTAAATTATATTATAAATCTTTTAAGAAATATTATCCAATTAGATTACATTATTATATTATTTAATGTTCAATTAAAGATAATCAGTGTTCTATAACTACATTTATTCTCAACAATGAGAATAACAATCATGAATAGTTGAAACGTATAATACATAAAACATTTCTTCCACTGATACATATTTCATGATGGTACATATTGAAGTCAATATTCACACTTGCGTTCAGAAATTAAGATTTCTTATTTGCTCATTGTTTCCAGAACTACTTTATCGATTTTAATGAAATTTAACATGTACATACATTGATATATTACAAAGCAAATAATCATGCAACTGTTATAAAAACTAACTCATTATCACGCATAAAGCTCATTGAATTTGGCAGGCTTACTCCGGCGGATGCAGATTAGAACAAGAAAATATATTAGTTAGGGGTATGGCCTCCTCTTACAGATATACAGGCCTTACAGCGTGATTTCATACTTATAATGCAGTTTGATTTCCTGGGGCAATTGGTCCCACTCGTTCATCAATGTTGTTTTCAGGCCTGGATAATTCTCGGAGGGAGTTGCAACTGCCCTCAAAACGTCTCAGATACGCTCTATAGAGTTGAAGTTTGGAGATCTTGGTTAATCAATCTGTTAAACAGCTTCCCTTTCTAGAAGTTAGTCGCCCAAAATAGCTTTGTTACTTCGCGTTATCGTCCATTAAAATGAATTCAGTGCCAAATGCATAGAGACATAGAGTTGTAAGATCTAATCACTATACCTCACAGCAGTCACACTGCCTCTGTCAAAGTTCTGTAGAGGAGTGCGGCCACTTAACATGATGTAACATGATAACTTCGCCATAATGGCTTGTCTATTTTATAGAATTTTTTCAGGTTATTTTGCCAAAATATTCAATAAGAAAAAAATGATTGAGAAAAAAGGAAATGCCCTGTTTAAATAGAAAAACAGTGATACTCAAAAACTTATCAGAAAAACTTATATGAGTTTAAAAATGTTGAAAACAAATTTATCATGCTTCTTATTTTTATTTGCTCCATCACCGGTAAACTCTTTGTTGGATACTTATGATACTAAAGTCGAGCTGCAGTGTATGATAGGAAAACATTTTTAATATAAATACATCACTATGAACACACAATCTATCAACAGCTAAAGAGACATTTGTTATATTTTTGCCTTCATGGAAAATTTTTCTTAGATGGGGGTAACGTATTCACTTATCATTAATAAAAAGATCTGGGAAGCTCCCAAGGACTAATGATATCTACAATAATCTCTCGTATATAAATATGACAGATACTAGCTAGCAATCCATTCACTGTGTTCTTAAAAATCGTAAATATTTTGCCCTTTTTAATAAAGGTGAATAGATCGGAATTACATATGTTTGTATCCCCTCTGTAAACGTATATCATCAAAGAGACTTTAGAGTAACAAAGATAATGTACATCACAGATCACTCAACTTTAAATTTTCCTTTCAGAAAATTTCAATAAAAATTCAATGACAAAAAATTTCAATAACCAAAATGAACTATTAAAAATTTAATTGAACTATTACATTTTTAATAAATAGTCTTTTTTAAATTTGAAACGCTACAGGAATATTGTATCGTTACAATCATAATTAGCCGGCTTTTTATTGCTTTTGAAATCCTATGTAATATTAAGTGGAGCTAATAGTCAATAAGAGTAATTTTGATCTTTACTTCAATAGTTCGGGCATTCGACTTCCACTTTAAAGGATAAATGTATAAGGGTTTGGAATTAATTTTTAAATCGTGATCACGGAAGTATCCGAAAAATAAGACCATTGAGTGAAAAACAACCAACCAACCAACCAACTTGTGTAGTATCAAGATACATTTCTAGTTTAAAATGCATGACGAAGAAAAAATATATTTGCTTGTACCCAAACCTTTATTACTGTACAGCTGAATGATGAATAGTCTGCCCTTCGTTTTAAGACTTCGATTCCAGCTCTTGGGCGTGGATATTTGTTGTAATTCGGAATACACTTCACAATATGAACTTCAGTTGTATTAACCTTGGTCAAAAAATTATTGTAAGGCAAGAAATTAAAATAAAAAAAAAGAAAGAAAAGTCAAATTATTTTATTTTACAATTCTTATTAATAAAAAATCGAATTCTTTTATTTCATATTCCTCATCATTAATTATTTTTACATTACCTTCAAAGGTAAAAATCTCTTGTGTGTGTGTTTAAAAAAAATAAAAAAAGGGGGGGGGGGTCACTGTCATATGGCGTGCCAGTTAATCTAATGCCTTAATTCGAATTTAGGTTTTTCCTAATGAATAAAGGGTGGATGAACGTGCGCATGCTTTTCTCTAGGAAATGTATTTGCATAACAATCTGTTCTGCGCAAAATACAACTCCAAATTATAGTTTCCAATGTGACCTCACCTCTGTCCCACTTTCTCTTCAAATGTTGGACATTCGGGAGAGAGGAGTGGTCTGACAAAGCGAGGCTTTTGTCCCTAATCCGTATTGGAAAACTGATTTTGTCCAGTAATTATTCGCTTAAAATCTGCTTTTTTTTTTTTACTTAAATGAATTGTCTTTCCAATTTTTTGTAATTTATTATATAATAGGCTTTAGACATAAAAAACGATTGGTTTGTGTAGCTGTTTGACTTTTTACATTTATTTATTGAAATTTTTAAATATTTTCCCCTAACAGAAATAAATCTTAATTTGTTAAAAAATACTTGCAATAAAAATGTAATAAATTTTTTTACGTGACTAAATCTATAATTTATATACCGTGAAGAGATTAGCCCCTATTAGCTAATCATTCTTTCTAAGCATTATAATAATTGCAGCATCGAACTTTTTCGAAGATACATGTTTGTATCAAGTATTGTAAGAAAGAAAAGTTCCTAAATCACTTTGGTAGATATGAGAGCTGAAACGCAATATTCATCTTTCATTTGCTCAATAGTGGCTTGTTTCAAAACTTGGACTTTTTATTCCAAAAAACTGATAGACTCACTGTAGATCAAAGATACAATCTTCAACTGATTTATTATTCGTTTGAACTTCATTTATATACACAGTTCTTACCTAAAGGCACGAACAAAAATAATGTATAAGAGGATTTTTTTTGATCGCCAAGCAATCTGCATGTTTTATTTCTAATGTATCTAATAATAACCATGACTTGTGATTATTAAATATATATGTACATTTCTTTATAACTGGTTCTCTTACGTGCTTAAAATAATTTTTTGATCTTAAATAATTTTTTCAATTTAATGTTCTTCAATACTTTTTCAGTAATAAAAGTATATTTTTAAAGTTAAACGAGATAATTCAAGACTGACCATAAAAACATAAAGCGAAAAGTTAGAGCATCGTATCGTATCGTATCACTCTTTTGGAAGAAATGGAGAGTAAATTTAATAATACAATATACAAAAATAAAATTTCTATAAGCAAAAGTAGATAATAAATCTATATAATTATCTACCTTTTATTTAAAGGGGTTGAATTATAAAAGTTATGTAAATCAAAACAATGAAAAGGTATAGAACCGTATTGTGTCACCCCCTCTTCACAATAAGCTAAAATATATGTGTATTTATCTTAAATATTCATTGCAAGCAGGAGGCTTTCACTTTTATATATGATAAAATTTTTTTTTCTAAAAACACACTCCTGGCACCCAGTATCCGTGTCGCCGAAGCTTTGTTATCATGCTAAATATTTGTGTGGCGGAAAAAAAAATTTTTTTTAGCTGATCTGATAGCAGAATTGTGATCATACTTTATAATTCGTGTTTGTAATGAACATAGTACAATTGAAGTAGCTGTTCAAATGAATTAAGATTCTGCGACATGTATCTAAAATAACTGCAACAAACCCAATTATGTACGAGGCATTTAACACCGTGTAATGTATTAATTTCATCATGCATATATCGTTAATGAATATTCACATGTACATAGTTAACTACCGAAATATTTAATAAGACAATGAAACTATAACAGACAGAGTTTTTATTGATATTCTGTGTGTGGACATGCTACTTCAGGAACACGGCAAATGTGTATACCATATTGTTTCTACCATTAATCTTAGTAAATACTAGAGTATCCTTCGTTAATGATTCGAACATTTTTGTTATTCGTTGCTTCATTTGCTAATGCAATGGCGTATTGCTGGACTCAGCACGGACAATCCACCTATGGAATAGACTCGTTCTGTTACAGACATATTTTTTATACCAATGTATTAAAGTATCACTTGTTGTAGAAAGAAGCTTGAAACAGTTTCTTTCAACTGAGGGAATGACTACTCTTATATCTTTGTAAATACGCTCATTAATGGAATTTTCCAGAGATAACAAAAAACGCAACTATTGGAAACGATTTAGAAAATGTTTTCCTTTAAAACATCATGCTTTTGTTCCCTCATGACATATGAACGTTCTGTGCCCCAAATTCATAAATTATAATAATTACTTTTGTCAGAAATGTGACAAGTCACTTTATCTGTAAACAAATCTGTTCGCTAAATTATCGACTCTCAAATTACAAATTCTCACAGAAAACTTCATCCATAGGCTTGTCAGAATGTTTTGTTTGCACTATTTGAAAGATATATATTACTAGAGATGTTTCCTTAAAACCATCTTGCATCATAAGTCTCATTGAGTTCAGAATTCTTATTACGCGTTGATTTTATAAAATTTCGTAAAAATATTTCACGCCAATTTTTTTGTCCACTTCAATTTTTGTTTGTGTTGGGTTGATTTTCCTAATACAGGTAGTCTGTGTTTTAAAATCGTTTTCCCCATCATTTGATGATCTGATCATGGGGTGCTTTACAAAATTTCGTAAAAAAAGTATCTTTGGTTTTTGCGACGATATACTTGGTTAAACATGTCTCTTGCGCTGATTTCCTAATTAGAAGATTTATCGCTGTTGCCAGATAAACTTTTAATAATAGTATATTCAGAACTAATTTGTTCCAACTAAACACATCACAACGACAAAATTTGCATCACGGTATTTTTGTCGCTTTATATATGAAATACGACACTTGTTAAGAAGATACTAGTTGGTATTAGATTGTGTTTCAAAGGCCATATAAGTATTATAATAATTTTAAAATTGGTATTCAATTTTTCCTTAACTTTCTTTTTCAGAAATGGAAATAAGATGCATATTGCAGCATTTTTAAAATTAAATGTTAAAAAATTTTATTTATTTTTTTTTTGTATACACAGTAGCTTAAAATCTATTTTCGTGTGATATAGAGAATTTTATTTTTATATATGGTAAGTAATTCATTTTCATAAGTGAGTAATTAAATGAATAGTTAAGTGTTATATTCATTTAATAACTTCACTATATTCTTATAATAACTTCAGTTTGCCATATTTTGACGCTTACTTGCAAGAGATAGTATGCATGATTTCGCCCTTATTTCTACGAATGTATGAAATACCAAATATTTATTTTGTATGGTAGTAAACATTGTCTGCTGTGAATCATTTCTAAAAAATTTTGGGTGATTGTTTCAAACCGTTCATTCACTGCATTTGCGAGGAATCGTTGTATTTGTAACGATAAAAAATATATTTGAAAACAATAAATATTTATGATGGATTTTTGTATTACGCATGTGGTATTATTGCATTAAATATTTTTGATCATATTTTGTATGGCTTTTTATGTCGAAATAATATAAAGTGTTTCCAATACTTTTTGAAAATATTTTTGATACTATTCTAAAAATATTTAAAATTTGTAATATATAAAAAATGTAAGACAAACTGATTAAATTTTTATCATAATTTTATTTTAATACAAAATTTAATTATAGTTTCATCACTACTTTTTAAGTACAGAAAGTTAACTACTAAAAGTTTGTTTTTTCTCCGCCACAGCATCCTAAATAATCTTGTTAAAACTCTTTTGATGTAAGCAATATTCATGCATCAGAAGGGTGACTGTTTTGAACTTCCAGGCACTTACTTTGATGGATATGCGAGAAAGAAAACGCGCGCGACATCCATCTGTAGCCAACCATTGTGCTACTGTAGCAAGCATCGAAACCGGGACTTCTTCCCCCTCCAAGATATAATTATTTTATTGTTTTGGATGTGATTGCCACCAAGTCCTTGTAGTTCGGAGCCACAATCTTTATTATGTAGTCTGAAAATGGCCGTAAAGCATAAATTTCCATTCTGAAGAACATTATCTAACATTATATAAATTTTTCTATTATGATTATAAAAATTTTTCAAAAAGATTTCATTTTTCTTGAAACATTAACATTTTAAAATTGTGATTTTGGATCAAGAGATTCCATTGCATTTGAGTGGCACATTCCTTCTTGAAATTCCTTCCGATTCCTTTACGGAGAATTCATAGTCGCAGTTCTTGCATTCCTGAAAAATCTGCGACATATTCTCAGCCACTGTTTCCATCTGTTTTATTTCTGTTCCTTTTTTCTTTTTCTTTTACTGTCTGCTGCTACTTTACAATACAATTCACCTTGAAGATACATTTGAATTATTTTGTGTCTTTTAAAACAGAGAGCAAATTTAAAGCCTCCGCCTGAATTCTTCCGTGCTGTTTTCGTTCTTTGGAGCTCTTCAAATGCTTCTTCCAAATGAGCCACCCCCTTACCCAACCCTAAGTAGTCTGAAGTTAAAAGTTAATTTTGGAAGAACTATTGTTTATTTGAGTTTATGAACTGCCAGTGTTTATGAGACTTTATGATGACTATCTGGTTCTCGAACAAGTCCGTCACGCAACAAATCCTTTCGCCTGCTCTAAGAAAGGGTTGTAGAGCTTCTTTACAAGCCACGCATCAGTGAAGGGGGAAAAAATGAAAAATAAATCACACCTTCTGTTTATTTATTTTTTTTTATTCTTTTTGAAAGACTGATTTTTTTTAAGCCATTTTCTAAAATGACGACATGGTGATAATTTCGGAAGTTATTTACAAAAATCTTTCGTTTTTTTCTTTTTGTTAACTACTTCTTTCTTTTCTCTTTACTTATCTTCAAACAGAACCGGAAGTGCTTGAAACTTTCATTTAAACTAGTATTTCATTTTCTCAGAATATAAAGTTTACACACAACAAAGCTTTCTACACAAAGCAGAAATATTTTGATTTATTATCAGTTTTTGTTTTAGTCTAGTCATCTATGTCATTTTTTTAAATAATAAAACTGTCTAATTATGGCATAGCATAATTATCAGATTTAATTTTTCTGTAAATTGCTAAATTTTGATTTAAATTACCTAAATTTTGAGTTAATTCATGTAAAAATGACCGTAGAAAGCTGAACAAACAATCATTTGTATTTTTTTTAAAAATTTCTTTTAATTTTTTTTACGCTTGTGGTATAAATTTTTTCCAAACATTGCTTCTCACACTCTTCTTATATAAAACATGTTTCGCACGTGCGATATTCAAACCAGCAGCGATTATGTCAATAATGTGAAAGTTTATTCTGTTTGTTTACTTGACGAATGCTTAAAGATGCACTGTTTATTGGATGAAGTTGATGTGTTATTGAACTTGAATATTTTTTAAAGAAATGAAAACATTTCTTAAATAAATTCTGACGTTAGTAAAATGTTCTTATTTTTAATTGAAGTTTTGATGATTTCTAATTATTTTAATTTATTAATTTAAGAGCTACTAAACTAAAATTAAGTTCCGAACATTTTTATAAAATATAATAATAAGATTCAAAATTTAAAAAAAAAAAAAAAAAAAAAAAAAAAAAAAACGATATAGAATAGTGTCGTTAAAGTTCGTTCGATACAATTTTTTCTTGATAGATATAAGATAAGCTAATTATTGAGGGTAAATGCTTTTTTTTTTTTTCTTTTTTTTTTCTCCCCAATTTCACCGTGAATGGTTAGTATAATACCTCCGATTTGGATGTTTGTATTTAAAACATAATCCTAATTCAATGTGTTCTCATGCAAAAAGTAAATATAGAGTGACAAACTATATTCGTAAGTGTAAAAAAAAAAAAAAAAAATGGAAAAATGAAAGCGGAATAATTTCATTTCTATACAAAAACTCAGATACTTTTACAAAACAATACTTTATGTTATATATTTTGCAAAGAAACTGAATACGTACCAATAAATTAGCTATAGGTAGCTAAATGATACTCTGAAATTTTTAACTTGAAAGGACAATCTTTCATTCGATTGAAATCTAATAAAATTAATAGAAGAGTTACGCAAAAAAAAAAAAAAAAAATCCTTTGACTTTTGCCGAACTGACGTTTCTTTACGAGAACTTCATTTGTGTTTCGAAGACAAGGAAGTGAGTCAAAAGGGGCGTAGAAGACGTCCAATGTGACGTGTGAATTAGGAAGCAATTGTGATGCATCTCTTTTTCTTTTTGGCATGCACAGTGATTAAAATAGGAAGTTGTGATTCGTCTACTGCTGTGATTTGCGGTTAGATTAAAAGAAATTTCTAATTTACACGTGCTCCTAGTGACGCAGATGATACATGACGTTGTAAACTCATCATCACTTACGTAACATCAAACTCAATGTGATCTCACCGATTTTACTTTTTGCCTAGAATAAAGTAGTAAAAAAATTTTCTGCTCCCAACTAGCCATCGTTTATTGACCTATGCAAATCATTTCTATTTGTTATTTTTATTTTTACCTACATTTGGCCGCCTTAGATTTCGCTTGTTGAGTTTTTCAATCATTTGTTTTGAAGAAATAGGTTAACTGTTTCAGGTAGAGTGGTGTAGGTGTGGAATTCAATAGCTCGTTCTACCTCCTAATAAATGTGTCTAAAACACTTAAGAAAAAGTTAAAAAAAAAAAAAAAAAAAAAAAAAACACCTATTGAGAGCTTAGGTAAATAGGCTGCAAGCTTTTTTAAACTTTTTTTAAATTCAGATTGCAATTTTTATGAATTTTGATATTTTTCTTTCTTTCTTATATATTGAAAATAAGGATTTCTATATGCTAATTATAAATATAAATATTTTAAAATATATTCTTATTTTGATAGTTATTCCTTCTGGTTTATGTTTAGGTATGTGCTCTTTTAAAGGGTTATAGAATTTTACAGTTAATGGTTGTTTTCACCTTAGATTTAAAGCTTCTATTTCATTTATCTCCCTTCTGAAAAGACAAAATGGTTAGAATATTGTTTCTGTGAGTAATAATTTTTTGTCACTTTATAGTAATATCGCGCTCTTCGGTATGTAAGGTTCAAGGAACAAATCAAGTTACAGTTCAATTACAGGAGGCTGGTCTTGCGAATCTGCATAGACGTCTACCTGAGTAAGTGTTCTAGAACTTTTCAGTTTGCTACTCATGAAAATATCCTTTTGAAGGCAAAGAAGTGGCATGTATTCAAAACTTAACAATAGTCGTCAACTACTAGGTTATCTGCTCGCGATATGAATTTCTGCACAGTATTGTAGGAAAAAGATTATTAGCACATAATTTTCGAGATTTAATGAATTTCGAGCTTACAACTTCATGCATTGTTGTGAATTTTTTTACTACTCAATCAGTTGATGTGATGAATGTTTAATGGACATTTTAATACAATTCATAACAGCTCAATTTATTTCATTTCTCTAGGTATGTGATTACATGGAGTGACATTTAAACATATTTCTTGGAAAAGGTTTACTATAACATTAATTAGTATAATGGAAGAAACTTGTGGCTATAACCGCAGTTTGGCCAATAATATCTTTATATTACACAACGATTTTCTTCAAAAGAAACGTAATCTCGCTCATTTAGATTAGACATTTTTAAGGTCGGGAAAAATGTCGTGTGATCTAAGTTTTCAGCTTAAAAATTTAAAGCCGTATATGTGTATTGTAAAGTTTCTTTTTTCATATTTAAATAGCAGTTACTTAAATAATTGACAATTCTAAATAATTGGATTTAATTTTTACATATTTTTTGACTCTGATTCTAAAATATTTTTTAAAATGAATAAAACTTGTGGAAACAATTTTGGAGAATCAAATTTAATATATATGTTTTAAATAATGATATTTCATAAACCAGTTCCTAATAGTTATGTTAATTGATAATTTGATACAAATCTTAACCTTTCTTTGTTAAATAAAAGAAGTAGTCAAATTTAACTGAGAATGATTAAATTGATAATCAAATAATCTTACAATGTACTTAACACATATTTGTTTTTTCCATGAATTAAATATTCATGGCAGTCTTTTGAAACTTTGATTAATTAGAAAAATTATTTTTTTTATAATTTATTAACTGGCTGCCTGTTAATAATTTTAGATGAACTGTTAAGGGTTTGCATCCCAACTTCTGAACGTTTCTACTTGTGCCCTTACTTTAATTAGTGTTGCATAATCTTTAATAGACATACGAATAAGACTTTGGCAAAATTTGTATGAAAATTCTCATTCTATTTGTCCACGGTTTTTTTTTAATTGAAAGTTTTTACAATATGGAAACAAAATTAAAATAAGATGTTGGTTTGCGTGGAACACGGGATACATTTGTTTTTGAAATTATGATGATTACCGTGGTTAAAATTTTATTTAACCATGGTAATCATCATAATTTGTTAATAAAGTAACTTTGTTTATTTTTTAGATTTTTGAAGAAAGTATTTTTCTTCATTTCAGTGAATGTTTTTTCCCAATACGCCGCATTACCTGAAATGCATTGCAACAATGCCGAGCTGGCAGAGGAAAAGTTATCGTTCCGACTTTCACTTCAATTGTTCGTGACTTCGAAACCAACCTTGGGTATGGGTGCTGGGAATGATTCGGAATCCACTTATAATTAATTCCTGTTTTAGTTAGCCGTCGTTGCTAAAAGATCGTTAAGTAACAAGCTAACTAACCATTAAAACGTCGATGAAAATAGTAGCTAATAATTTCGTAACTTAAGCTAGTTATCAGATATTCTACACTTTATTAAATTTCTGATTATCTGATCTATACTAAAAGACTCCATTTCATAGTGTAAAACATTTTTACCTTGTTTAATTAAGTCATATGATTTTAAAAAATAATTGTTTTTTTTTCTAAATGGAATACTTGATATAATGCGAGATACTTATTATCCACAGAAATTACGACCCGAAAAATTGGCGCTTTTAGCTCGATAATAATGAATAATATTAAATAACTTAGAAACCAAATAACGGATATTTGATGATTAAATATTAATTTTTATATAATTTTAATTAAGTAATATAATGGTATGTTTACTGTTCTGTATGAAGATAAATAGTGTATACAAATAGCGACAATAGAATTTAATAGATTTATCTCGAAATCTAACAGCTGAAAACAATTGACAAATTCTTTTGCGTATTGCACCCTTATAGAAAATCAAATTAAAAATTAAGGACCGTATGCGCATATTGTAGAGAATGAAGTCTGAAAATTCTTAAACAGCTACGCCAACGAACGTACATACAGAAACAAATATTTATTTCCTACTGTTCAACAGGGGGAAGGTAAATCATGGGACATTTTATTTCAATGGTTTATCTATACCAGTTTTTCAAAATGACAAAAATAAAGTGCGAAAACTTATATTAAATTTATAATGCTGTGTCGAGGGGTTTCTTGAGTCAAGGCGGTGTCCTCGTGGATGGTAAGGTGAATGTTAAGTACCTTGAGAAGTCGAAGATTGGGGTACATAAAAAAAAGACCGTGATTTTAATGTCCTCTAAATGAGAACTTCTGGTGGTAGCAAGCTAAGTCTAGGAGTCTTCTCCTTGGACCTATATTCTAAATTATGAGAATTTACTTTCGAGATAACGGTAATACAATCACTGTGTGCCTCCTTTCGATCAAACTTGCTTTTTTGTGTCGCAAAGTAAAATAATCTTCATGTAACCGGTTTTAAAAATATATAACGTGGAAACTTTTAGATTTGTCACTCTTTGTGTCAAATGTTTGTTATTGATCCAGCAACTTAAAAGTCAGCACTATAATATATCGCTATTTCAACATCCATATGTTTGTTGTGACTTGGAATATATTCTAAATTACAGATCTGTTTAAATAGCCATTGTTTTCAAAATTTGATGATAGAGCATCACACTCGTTATAAACAATCTTTTAAGCTCTTCTATAAAGTAATTTTCATAATACTGATAGAAAACTAATGGAAATGTGCTTAGAAAAATGTGTTCACGTTTTGGCTGCTATTTCATTTAGTATTGTTTGGAAGTAACACGTGTTAGTAGAGTCATGCTTTTTAGCACTTAAGGATAGAATTTCAAAACATTGGATTGTCTTTCAATTTCAAAATTAATCGAACTATTTAGCTCCTGTTCTATAATAGACTGCAGGTAATGTAAAACTGTTTATTTCAATATCATAACTGCTTTTCTCAATTAATTGTATAATTTTTAAATTCTTTTTGTTGACAAAAACATAAGACTCTTAATCCTATTAACTTATGCAGATTTAAACTGCTCAAGCGTATTCCTATAAATATTATTTTACAGACCTGGAAGTAATTTTATTTGCACTTTAGTTATTTACTAAATGATGAATGAAGTTTGTATTAAGAATCCATATAACTGCAGGTATCTTTCTCTGACATTTTATCCATAAAGCTCTTTGTTTCCGTCACGTTATTTTTTCTTAGAAACTTTTGAGTGAAGCGCCCGAGGGTTCTGACCGAGCAGAGACAAAAGAGCCGCCAGTTGACATTTGTGTGGTGACTAGAAGGTCTTTGAGGGGAGAGGAAAAAAAGCATATAGAAACCGAAAGGAGCTGATCGCGCAATTTTCCTCACTTATGGATAAGGAAATGGTCGATATGAAGACAAAACTTTTTGCTAAAAAAGATCTTCTTTTCAAGTGTTGGCCCTCCGGTAATGGTAGACGTAAACACGTGAGTATTAGGCAATTGATGGTATAATGAAAAATTCCTTCTTTTAAACTTGATTCTTGGACAATAAGATTTCTGTCAGTTTATATTTCTTTAAATTCTTCTTGTGGAATTTTATACGTATTGCTCAAAATCATCATGGTTTTTTGTTAGTTTATTTAAAAAAAAATTTCAAATAAAAGTAATTTCCCTATTTTCAATGTTTTTTAATATTTTTTAAAGCTTGATATTTTTAAACTGAGCGTGTAGCTGAATAATTTGCATTTTGCTTTTAGTTTAAATGTTCGTTGTTTTGACTTCATGGAGGCATGGATACTTTTGATGATTTGAAATTTCTTTTAAACTACATTGCTGGCCACCCAAATTGTAACATCAAGAAAGACAAGAGATATCACAACAAAATTTATTTTGTAGATAACATGTTGACCAAGTATCAAATGATTAAATTTATAGACTTATGTGAAGTGTTGTTCCTATGAAAATCAGTAGGCAGAATATCCGCCATTGTTGGAAATCACCGCTGCCACTTGCCTCGGCATTGATTCAAAGAGACTGGATGTGTTCTTGGGGTACAACCAACACCTCCTAGAGTGACTCTAGGAGGTGTTGGTACAGCAGACCAAGCAGCTTCCACTGGATGATGCATTACAGACTGAATGCTATGGTATGGTTTGCTATGGTTCCATACCATAGCATTCAGTCTGTAATGCATCATGCATCAATGCTACGCTTTGCTATGGTTCGTGATGTGGCTAAGCTATCCGTCACTGTCATCACGTGAAGTGGTGCACTGAGATGGATGCGATCGAACACGTCGGTCCGTCGTAGCCCCCTACAATCACATATCCGCATTACAATTGTTTGGTTTCGTCCAACATGACTACCGATTTCCTTGAAAGATAATCCTCAATCTCTGTAGGCTTCCACTGTTAAACTTAATAAAAAAAATGATCGCCAATTTCTACGAAGCATAATTAATCGTATTTAAAAAAAAAAAAAAATTCAAACTTAATATCGTCGAAATTTCCAAGCCTTAAATAGCGCTTTGAAGTGGCGCCAAAGACGCGTGTCCTGTGAGACCATAAAATTCTAATCATTTGTATTTGAATATCTCACCTCCGTTAATGTATGTTGTAAATTTCATGTTATTTGCATGCTTTCTTCAGGGTGTTGCATTTACGGCGGCCAACAGTGTATGAATTAAAGTTGGCTCACTATGGCCTAGTTACATGATCGCGTTCTTAAGAGTAAAATATCATTTAATTGTAGTCATTGTTGAAAAACGGGGCGGGATGATGTATTTCTACTTTCTGTTTGCACACTCAATAGTTATTCAGGAGCTTTCTAGGCTTTCAGCCTTGAACCTCTGGAACATGTAAAAATAGTCACTGTTCATTAAAATTTTTCCCGCTAGTGGATTCTAAAAAATAAATCTTTTAAACAGCGTTGTGTTACCGATTTCACTGTGTAACATAGGTATCGTGTGCAAATAGTGATTTATTGCAAACCAAACAAATTTTTAGTTTATTTAATATAACATTTTAATAACTATACTGTATCAAACAACTTATCAACCCCATTTTGCTGTCTCATTTTTCTATCACTTCCTGTAATATGAATCTCCTGTAATATTTTATACTTCTAAATTTCTGTTTCCGTGCTACAGATGTTTCAAATAATTTTTTCCTCATTTATTAATAAGAATGATACGCAATATTAAATGACTTGACACAAGAGACTAATGAATACACTTGCAATGTATATCAGCATATTTGACGCTTTTAAGCTAGTTTCTCTTTTTGTTTACTAATAAGAGAAATCATTAATATTACTCCTATTGTATTGTGAAATTTTTATTAATACTAAAACCTTGTAATTCAACTTGCTCTTTTAAATGTAATTTTTGATCTGTAAACATTTTTTTCTGATACGAATTTATTCTTTTTCTCTATGTACTTAAATTTCTGAAAAGACGAACTTCGATCCATGATTTTTCATAATTATGCAACATTTATAAAGGAAATAGTACATTTGTTTCTTATTTTGATCCAAAAATATAATTTTGAATTAATTTTAACTCTGGCAATTAAATATTTCTCCAAAATCTAATTGTTGAACTAACAATTGAATCGTTAACGTTCTAGGTTTAAACTTCACAATTTAAAATTCGCTTTAATTCATAGTTTCAAAAAGTGATAATAGAAAATTGTAAAAGTATTCCATAAATATATTATTTTTAAATTTTTAAAATATTTCTTTATTTTCATAGATGATAACAAGAAAATACATGTTTAGTAAAATGTTATCCTTTACATTTGCATCATAAAAATGAGATTCTTATATTGTGATATCTTTAGATTTTTTTATATTGACTCTTGCAAACTTAGGGGAAAAAATTTACTTATATACAAACCTCATATGTGCTTAAATATATGCGTTCATTTTCGAAAGAATTGTACCGTTTTGTTAATCACTCCGGTGTGAGAATATTTTCAAACATTCCACATATCAACCATTAAAATTTCAACCGTCATTTGCTAACAATAACTTTTAAGACACAAATGAAAGCAGCTTCTCTTATATTGTTATACTGAATTCATGTCTGCCTCTTATGTTCTATGTTTCCTTAATCAAGGAGAAATCAACCGTGGAAATAGAATTTGTTTCTATGTTTGCATTTTAAATCAGTATTCCATGGAAATATAAAACATGATTGATTTAAACTGCTGCTGAACAGATGAGGATAAGACAATCACTCCTTTAATTTTTTTAAGTAAACCTATAAAATGTATAAACAATAAATATAATATAAAAATAATTAAGAAACAGAAATGTATAAGAAATGATAAATGATTACTTGAAATTTTCAAAATGAACATTCAGCAGAAAATATTTAAATTTAATGAAAGAAAATGTTTGAAATTTCAACTTTCAATAAGAACTTTGTAAAAAATGAACAAAATATCAATTAAAATGCTTCTAGTGTTACATTAAATTTTGAGAATTTAATGAGAAATTTCCGTATGAAATAGTCAAAATGTAACTTTAAATGCAAATTTGGATGCGTGCTGTAATGATATCCATTGAAATTTTGGAGTATATCTGTGCAAATATGTGCCTCATCCTAGCAACTAAGACGTTTTCCCTTTCTATATTCGATTAAGGAAAAATTCGAAGATCTTGCTGGTCGTAAAAGCTTGTCTCCAACATTACTGTGATGTTCTCGAAGAACACTCTTTCGTTTTAAAATAGTTTCTGCGAACATTACCATTTGAGAAACACGAAGTTAGAATTAAGTATGAATATGATTAAGGTAATCGTGTTTTAGTTATTTTCTAATCATTGCTTTGGATGATTGTATGTTCATGTCAGCACATCCCATAGTTCTATTAAAAGCATAACAGAAGCCTTAATCATGAGATTTATAAATGGGAATTGCCACTGTTAGGACAGACCTGTCATCCTGTGGGGAACTACGTTGTTTTAAAAAGGTTTTCAATTTTTTATTAGTAAGGATTCCTGGAAAAATACAAAATGATACAATCATTACATGATGGTGCCACTTATGCTGCTTCTCATGACAGTTATGTTTGCAGATTTCGATAATAAAAAAATTGTTACGTGTTTAAAAATGTTACTACAGAAGTGAGAAAAACAGCCATACCTACCAATTTTAGGGCGCTGCTTTTATGAACTATTTTCTTATAAGGAGCATTTCTAGTTTTAGTTTACGAATTTGCGATTTCTCTTCTCACTTCTAGTATGTCTATTATGCACTTATTTTGAGTCTGTTTTAAGTTTTATGAGCTTATGTGGGTGAAAAACAAACGTTTGAAGACAAATAAAATTAAAACTTAAAAAGTACTAGGTCAACTAGAAGTTTCCTGTCGTTTTTAATTATCCAAAAGAACATGACCTACAAAAAGCATAGCCTATTGTTAGACCTCTAAATAATCACCATCGGCATCCAGCACTTTCTGCCAACGCAATTCCATTGCTGTAAAACTCAGAGGGTTCGGATGCAAAGAAGTTCGTGAGTGCTTGGTTCAAGTCTGCTTCATTTGTGAAAGATTTTCCACTCGTATGATTGTCCAGGGAATTGAAGAGGTGGTAATATAATGGTCAGATGAGTAAGGAGGATGACCCAAAGCCTCCCAACTAAATCGCTGTATGGTATTCCTGGCCATTCTCGAGACACGTGGCCTCGCGTTATCGGCCAAGAACAATAAAACAAGAAAAGGAAGTTAGCATTGGTTACCCTTACGATTAATTGCTGCGAATACAGGTCCGCTGTGACTATTAGGCCAGTTGGTAACACTCGACAAGTCTACCAAACACAAGCCATAATCTTGCGTATGTGCATAGGTTGTCTTACCTGTGCATAAGAAGGTCCTAGGGTGATTGTGCTGTGGTATCAATTACAGCAGTATCCCCAAACGTTTGATATACTCGGGGACTTAATGCAGCTACTGATACTCACTTTGAAGTCGTAAAGCAAACAACATCAAAGGAGCTCCTTTGCGTTCAGCTCTTTTCGCTATTTTACGAGTTACGATTGATGAATATGCGCGGTGGATCAGCTTTTATAACGACTGATATTCCAACTCTTAACTGAACGGTTTCTCAACCACGTCATACACTAATTTACTTATTTGTTTTCATTTCATTCAAAGACCACGCAAAAGTGGTAAGAACTTTCTTGTTCAACTTATAGTAGTACAAAGAAGCACTCGGAGAGGATGCTACTGGAATGATGCTTCTTTCCATAAATTTTCCCATTTTTGTTGAGTTTTAAACGACTATTTACGATGGATCCCACATTTTTGGTTGACTCAGTTTGCGCTTAGAAATGCCTAGGATTTTAATTGGATGCTTCATGCCGCTATTATAATGTATTACATCCTGCGTGTTTGTAATAAAATATCAACCACCATTTTGCTGGTGAATTTCTCATATATAAAATTTTTGGAAATTTTAGTCACTTGCTTATTTGGATGGTGCGATCACATGGATATTTATAATGGAGTTTTCAATGAATTAATTACATTGGGATGTTAGCATTGCAAAAAATTTTAACTATATATCCTTGAGAGATAAAGAATTTATAATCAGTATGCTTTTGTGAATCTTGTAGCACGTCAATGTTTTAGATTAAAAGAGAAATAGCTGCTGCATTGATTAAAAAATGATTGATGCTAAAAATATTTATTTCAATAGTTGAATTATATTTACGAGATTTTCTTAACTTAATATTTTATTAAATAAAAGAATATCTTATAACATAGAAAATAATCAACCTAGTCAACGGGAATAGCTATTATTAACAGAAAATATGGAATGAATACCGGAACATCTCAGATGAAGGCAGTTAAAACTCGCACATGAATGAATGGCTTTCGAAAAATAAACGTCGAGGAATGCTAAAATACGCCGGCCGAAATGGCTGTGGGGAACGTAATGTTGGTGTTCTTTTCCGGTTGGTGCGAACACCCATTTGGAGCTTTTTGAGTGAATGCGCAGAAATGATGAGGCAGTTGGAATTTTTCATATTGAGCTAACAAGGCCAAGGATGGTGCCGATCATAATTGAATAGGGAAAGTATTGAATCTTGTTTATGAAATTAAAATGGTGAAGAAATATTTCATTTATAAGATAGCTTATCAAAAAAATAACATTATTTTCATTTTTTTTTTTTTTTTTCCCCTTTTCTTTCTTTCTTTTTTTCTTTTTCTTTTTTTTTTTTTCCATTCTTACAAAGTGCTACATTTTACTTAATGCGTACTAAATTAAATGTTCACTTATTTTTGAAACCGCAGCTGTTGATAATATTGATAATTGTAAGTAAAATTTTCGAATCTGTAGTGTTGGAAGTGAAAGTTCTGTTGTAATATTTAACAGGAAATTTTTGCGATAAAAAATGTTTTCTTAAATTCCAGTTTTACGATGCTGAACGGATAGTTAAGCTATTAGGGCTCTGTTTTCAGTTAAATAGTTAGTGGATTTTATTCCCCCTTTAAGCAGGCATTTTTGTAGTATTTCATGTTCCAGCTTAAATTATAGATACTGATTGAATGAACATTCGTTTACAAAATGTGATCGCAAGCTAAACCTAATTACAGAGTGTACGAGTCTAAAATGTCAATTATAAATACACATTTATACTTAAAATTCCTGTTAATTTTATAGAATTTTAATTTTTTTATGCTATCGAATGTTATTAAATTAATGCCTGAAAGATAATAGTAATATCTTTTTTAATAATTTAACCATTTTAAAATATCATTTAACCATCATTTGAATAAAAAAAATGCATACAAAATAACAGTAATATGCAAAGTTATTAAAATCTATTTTCTTGAATAAGTTCATTATCGATTTGTATTTGATATCACTATACACGCAATTTATCTTCGAAATAACAATAAAATTTTCTAGTTTCATTCGCGAACTTTATTGTTACATTTAACTGTATGTATTAATTTTTATGGTAAAAGATATATCACAAGTTTCCGGGTTAATAGCTTAGGAAGTATTCATATAAATTTATTACATAAATAAAGAAAAATTGAAGCAAAATATTGTAAATGTTAAAAATGTCCATCTTTTGTCAAACAAAGACTGAAAAGAAAAGATTTTTAACTCGCTGAGAGTGATGTGCATTTGTTTAATTACATCGATATTTTCAATTTCATAGTTTTAGAGAATTACCTCCTTTATTTTTTGAAATTATTGCGGATGTGCAAAAGTTCGTGATCAAGAAAAAATTTTATAATGCTCGGTTAATTTTTAAAAATACTTATATTCCAATTCCTTCAACAAAAAATCAATATCTTCATTCAAATGTGTGCGCGCGCTAGTTTAGTGTATCAACATAAGCACTTGCATAAAATTTTAATTTATAAGAAAAATTTGCTAGGTTCTAATTGTGAATATTTATCCAAAACCTATGTCTCCAGAACCATATCGTATATTAAAAATAAACTTTGAGAGCATTTCTATGAATCCCTATCGAAATTCTTTTTCAATAAATAAATGTGTTAAAAAAATGTAAATGTAAATGTGTAAAAAAAATGTAAATGTAAATGTGTAAGACTGAGAAAGCATATAATGAAAGTTCATCTTTTGATTTCAATTGCTTAGAAAAGCAGATTTCATTATGCATGCATACATAAAGCTGGATTTAGGAAACGGTCAAGACATCTTATAGATTTCTTGGTTTGAAATTGTGGTCAAAATAAAGCAGCTAAGTTCGTGTTCGATGTTGATATGCATGGGTTTTGCCTTAACAATGACAAAGTGAAGGGGAAAATAAAAAATAATAATCTTTGATAAGAAGAGTAAATGAATCGCTAAAGCGGAAGTGTAACGGAAGTGGGTAGTTTATTTTTGGCAGCCATCTGTAGAAATGTTTTTCTTACAAGCTGAAGGACCATGCGGGAATGCTCGAATTGGGGGTTTCCACCCTCTGGCAAAACTGATTTTCTAACTTTTGAGCATGCGTAGTTTTTGATTGCATTGCATGCATTATTTAGAATGCAAATGATTTAATTTTAAAAGGTTAAGTGAGTATATGTATATTATTGAATTCATTCAGAAAATTAAGTAAAATTTTTAATAATGAATACTTTAGGCTCATTCATTTTTATTAGGAAATAGCTGTACGAAATGGATTATTCCATGTTCAAATTCAACTATTGTCGAAGAACAAGAATCAGGTATTTAGTTTCTGTTTCCCGTGTTTATATCTCGAAGTGGATGTTTATTAATTTTTCGGGCTCTCTCCAAATACTGGTGAATTTTCCCATTATTTTTGGAAAAGCCTTTCAAAAAGCAATTCGAGGTGGACGTTCAAATGCGATGCAGCGATTTTCAACTTATAGATTGCCCAGCTTTCTGTGCCATTTATGAATATTTTACTTCTGTTGTTATGTAGCATGTAGTCATATAAATTGTACATAAATTAAAACCTGCATTTTGTGTGGGAGTATTTCAAATGAGTGTATAGCATTATTAGGACTTCTGTTGAATCTATCTTTGAAAATATGCAGTTTTTTTCTATAATTGGCACTTTTTGTCGTGTCAACACAGAGAAAAACTGCTTTTCTCTGTGTCGGCTGTGTTGTTTCATGAAAAGTACAAGTTTCTCTTTGTCAAAGAAACGTGTGTTATTCATTAAACATTTTTACGGAACCAAATTTCACAATCTTTGATCAAAACATTAAAAAATAAACAAAATTGTGAAATTACGTGTTAAGTGAGCAAGTATCTTACTTAGTATTTGACCAATATATATATAGTCTATTTGGCAGCAAAATAGTTAAAATTTTTAGCATTTGGTTCAATAATTCGGGGGTTTGAATCCTTCGTGCTTCGATGTTTATAATGGTTCGGAATACACTTTAAACTGCAGGTTTCTGCCTAATTAGCTTTCTAGTGCAAAAAATGACCGTTGAGTGATAAACAAATTAATCTATATTCTATCTGGAAAAAATAATGAAACATTTAATTAGATGTTGAATTGATAGCAAGCATATTGTCTCACAAAACAGTGCTTCACATCGACATAAACAATCGAGGAAAGACATCCTAATAGAACCTATCCACTACCTTAATACTAATACTTGTATAATTAAATGCTACAAATCGATCTGCAAAGAAGTAAAACAACTGCGTCACAATTTGAACAGTTCATCAATAATAATAGTCAAGTAACTCCTTCAAGAACCCTTTGAAACGAATAGATTTAATTTTGGGATTATCTTCTAGATGAAAATTGTATTCAAAAGATAAAGATAACCGCAGAGCAGCTTTGTTAGTTACAGAATTTTTAAAAACAACTGATCATCTACTGAAAAGACATAAAAGCAATCCAACTAGAAACAAAGCCATAAACAATAATATTCCAATAAACATGCGTGTCTCCTACTGAAGATATTGATTTCACATTTACAAAACTGCAATTAATTATCAACAATTATTCTTTCTCCATAATCATTGGAGATAATTTCAATGCACACAATCAAATTTGATGATACAATGTTTTATCCTCAAATATAATTTGTAGAATAGAAATTGTGGGAGAGAATTTATTTTTTTTTAGTTTAACTTAAACGTATTTAGTTTTAAAATTCATTAATAAAATGTTTTCCTTACAGATAATGCATTTCGCTCGAGTAATTCTTGATTTAATTTATAAGTAAGTTGACGTTATATTTGTGACTATACACTTAAAGATATAGTATTTTCTAGAATTTTACGCACCGAACTCACTTCGTCCCTTTTATCAATATTTTTTATGCACTAAATTTTGAACAACTCTTATTTAGAGATACACACAGATATAGAAACACTGGTTCGTATTAAACGCTTGTTTTTATTTTAGCAATAAAAATTTTATAGAACAAATTTTTAAAAGTGTTTGTCAGCTCTTTATTTTTGTAAAGAAAGCTGTCAATTTGATGCTTCCCAATTTATTATTTACTATTGTAAACTAGAGCCTGGAAACTGGAAGAGTTCTCCATGCTTTCCCATATGCTGAGTGCGATCAATAAATGCCTAAAATCGAAACATTGAGAATCAATAAGAGTAGAAAAGCTAATGAAGCGCGGGATCTTGTCATTGATGTCATCGATTCTCGATTCATTCTGAATGTCAATGTCCATTCAAATATTCTTAAGGTTTGTCTCTGAGTGAATCGCACAGCAGTATCATTAATGTTACAAATGTACTCTTTCTGACATATGATGTAATAAATAGTGAGATTATTAGTTCGAATGGTTGTGTAATATTTTGTAATTAATTTAGAGCATATTTAGGAACAATGTGAATGTACTTATCATTATAATGTGTTTTACAGTCTGGGCCAACGAAGTACTAAGTTTAGTAAATGATATTACTAGACGAAATTCTCTATTACACTGTGAAGGAATAGGTGATCTATAAACATGAGTCTTTGTATAGAAAAACTAGTAAAATAAGAATAAACTATGATTATATTTTGTAGTTTCATCGCATAGCGAGAAATAATAATTAAATATTAACAATGTAAACTTTTGCGTAAAATAAATACTAAGAATGAAAAATTAATTGTATTGCTGGAAGGAACAAGAATGAAAACTGTAAGCGTAGTAGAAAATGTAAGTGAATAGAAAGGAACTCAAAGAAAAATTACAAAGCAAAAGGAATCTATTAATCATTGTTTCTCATGACGTCATCTTTGTCTAGCATACATTGTGCAAACGGTGTCCCTTATTTATAAATCCCGAGTGCAGTTACAAATGCAACAGGTAGCCACACAGGCGTGAAAGACAGACGCTTGTTCAATTCATGCTTCTTTACAGCTCATCAAACAAAGGTATTTCCTGTCTTGCTTCTGGTGTATTATCGTGCAAATGCACATGGCCTTCGCGAGTGACCTTGGATGGACCCACCATCACTTATTGCCTACAGGCCATTCAAATCCTGACGGGCGGTTTGTTTTCCCATTTTTTTTCTGCAGCTCAAAAAGTTCACAAATCAGGCGAATTTCCTCATTTATTTTATTTTTGTTATCTTTATTTCGTTCTCATATCTCTATATATTCTCTTTCCTTTTGCAGATATTTGACTTATCTTTACAACCTGTAATAAGTACTTTCAATTTCTGACATTCTCTAAGTTCCTCTTATCATTACACTCTAATTTATCTTTTATTCAAAAAGTTGATTTTTTAAATAACATGCAAGTTTTAATATTACAACTATATATTTAGCAATATTAAGTTTTTAAAATATAAAATCAAGCTTCTTGTTTGCCAATTTTTCCAAATTTACTATTTCAAAAATTCCCAATTTATTTTCGTGAATATAACAATTTTTCGATTATTAGGAAATTTCATAAAGTTATTGTAATAGAAATTGCATCTTGAGAAAAGAAATTGTTAATTTGATTGTTTTATGTTGTGCGAAAAGAAAGACAAAATTGCAGATGCAAATTATTTTCTGTATGGTAATTCATGTTTTCTTTTTCACGAATTTTTGTTTCAGAATTCTCTTAGAGCTAAGTAAGATGTTCATAATACCATTTAAATACTTGTTTTAATGTTGGATTGTTTTTGTAGTATTTTAAAAGTAATTTTTAAACAGATCATTTTTAAACTTATGTTTAAAATTTGTGGAATTTCATAAAACACAATACGTTTAATTATATGATTATAAAGAAATAATTTTAAAATTTTAAATTTGTGTGTGTGTTTGCGATCATAATAAATTATTTAAAGGTTTAACTATAAGTGTGGTGCTAAATAATATCCATAATAGGAAAATATTTTTCTTAAGTATACCATTAGAAACGTAATTAATAGCATTGTACATTTTTTTTATCTATTATATCCATTTTGAATTTTTTTTCCTCTGTAAATCTGGAGAACGTTTTTTAGTCAATCGTTTTCTCAATCAATATCTTATTTGTTTTACTTATAAACAACCTTTATTGATTTTTTTTAAAAGAGTATGTTCATATTTTACCTTTTCTCCTTAATTTATGCTTTTCCTTCTAAGCTAGTTTTTTTCGAATATGTAGCTCATTAGTGTACTCTACAACAGTGTGTTTTTAATGCATGAATAATTTAAACTATAATCTCTCTGCCAATTAATCCTCTATTATTAAAGATGTCTATAAACAAATGTTCAAATGTTGTTATTCAACGCTGTTTTGAATTTTTAGTAGTTCAGGATCTACTTTAAACTATTAATTTCGATCGAATGAAACTTCGTGTAATTGAGGCTAAAACAATGCTTTGAATCGATCCACTTTACTTGTAATTGAATTGAAAATTGTTTTTTATTTCTTACGGTGCCTTTTGTCATCTATTTGAAATTTGAGTTCTTTTTTCTGATCATATTATATTTGTTTTTATTTGCCATATTTGATGACATAGCAATATAATCTGAATAAAGAAATAGCAAACTTATTCTTACTTTAGTGAAGTATGTGAACATCGTCAAATTGCACATAAATCTGGAACCATTATACGTAAAAAGTGCTTTTTCTGCAGTTATGTCCGCATGGTTAGTAGTGTCTTAATTTCATTTACATTAGATGCGCAACATGCCATAGACATGCTGTCATACGACTAGATAACATTAGCTCTTCATCCACCAAGGCTTTTGTTTGTTATCAGAAATACGCTTTTATTATTTATTTCTCCCTTATTGGAGAGCAATGAATTAGGAGCAAATAAATGAATACAATCCATATTTTTTTACTTGATTCTGAAATTTATGAAACCTTGAAAATATGTGGAATAATCCATAAGAATAGTGGTTGTTGAAAATAATGTACGGAAACCACTGACTTCGAAATGTCTACTGTAGTTTCGTTCAGATTTGATATTACAATTCATTCTGCTATGTTTAGAAATAATTCTATCCAAATTTTGGTTGCCCAACGTATTCATAAAATAATGGTTATTTAAAAATTTATGATGCTTGTGCTAAATTTTTTTTCAAAAGTTGTTGCTTATGCTTTACGAACTAAATATTTGCAAAATGAAATATTCATATTCGAACTACTATAATAAATGTTGTCTTAATGGCTAAGGATTTATACTGGCCATATCTTTAAATGTTTAGTGATATTAGGTTCTTTATTTTAAATGTTAGCTTGTTAAGTTCTTTGCATATAATTTGGCTGAGCTGCATACTGGTTGATCAGTGTTCTGTTTTTCAATTTATTATTCCACGGGCTCAATTACTTTTCTACCAAAATGCTGCAGTATCTTGATAAATAAACCTGTTCCTCTGGTACATGAAAATAGCAAGTTTGATATCGAATAATCGTGTTGTGAAGGCTTTTATGTACTTCGTCAGTGTGTTTGACTAGCGATAATCTTTCTATTAAAAGTTCCTATACAATAAATCAAAACAATCAGTTCCAAATCTAAATTACTTTATTTTTAACTATGATTGATTAGATTGCTTTTAAGAGCAATAACGGAAAATCACTATTCACATGTACAAGAAAATAGATTATCATTCACTGTTACGTCAGAGAATTTGCTTTTTGGACATCAAGGAATTATTTCTTAATTTCTGCTATGAAATTTTGCCATCAACAAGCACTAATAATGAAAGTGGATGGAATTTGAAATTATCGAAAACAATTTAAAATGGTCTCCAATATCGATTCATTTAAACTTTTAAGCAGGCCTTTACGATGATTCTTCTACCTTTCGATAAGTGATACAAATTACCAATAAACATAGCCATTATCATTAAGTCTTTTCAGAAAATTATGCATTGAATACAGTTTGAATTTTGCTTTTTCGAATTGCTTGAATCTACTGTCATTATTAAATGCACTATCTTTAAATTAATTAAAAAATTTTTAAGTTTTTTGATTTCCTAAAGCAAGTGAGAGTGAAATGGGAGCTGTGATTTGATCTTGCTCAACATCCATGCTGCAATAAAGTCTTCGAGAAATCTTCTCATTTCATGAAGAATGTTTTGACTACTAAAGTTTTGTTTGCGAAAAGTATATTGATATACTAATGTAGTTAAGGTATCGTGTAAAAATAATAACGAATATCTGGGAAAAAAACGTATAATTAAAATTGTTATAATGCTCACTATTAAGTAGCTCGTTTAAATATTTCTTGAAATAGTTTTCTTTTTGACCGAACGTCATGGCAATTATTAAAAAGGGTGAAAAGAATAAAAAATAAATAAAAGCACTGCTTCTGGAGAGTCGTTTTCCATCGTTCAAACGTGTTCAAAAATCGAAAATAAACTGCTTTCATTTGCAAGATGGCGGTTTATTATTCAATACCCCTTGGATTTCTCTTTTATCACAATGAAGGGATTGAAAACAAGTGGTGGAGTGAAGATGAGAGGAGCGTAACCCAAAATCTCTCGTAGTATTTGAAAAAATATTTATTTGCTGTAAAAAAGGATTTATAAATCCGGTTTGACTGAAGATAAAACACCATTTAGGAGAATGATTAATTATACATAAATGTGAGAAAGCATAAAAATGTGGAACCAATACATATTAAGTTTGACAGCATCATTAGATAATTTTCATAATTTATAGACTGATGTATATTTTATTACTTGATATTGATTTGTATTACGATCAATAATAGGCATATTCACTATTAAAGGAATAATTAAAATGCGTTCTATTTCTTTACTAATCTTCTTAACTAATCATTCCATTAAGACTCAAGAACCTGAGGTATGGATTAATGTATGAAGACAGTAAATAATCCGATATCATGGCCTTCTTAACATCAAGGATAGAAAACTCACATTCTTGCTTGTATCGAATGCATATTTCTGGCATATCCATTTGCTGCTTGAGGAGGTTTTCTGGCGTATCCCCTAAGAGGGTTCAGGGGGCTAAGAGCCAATTCAAGGGAGACATTTTTAGTGCCTATACTCTTTATCTCTTTCCCGTCGGGGAGAAAAGTGAGGTTCGACTCCTGTTATCAGTGGAGGACATTGTTTGTTTCAAACTGTTGTTCAAATCGAGCAAATTCTGCATGTCTGATTGTGACCATGATTTTTCTCAACTTTTATTCGTCAATTTATCGTATTTTAAAATGTTAAAATGTATACACATGTGTGCATGCGTGTGTATATATGCATGTAATATGTAAATTTATTATATCTGCACATGTTTATCCATAATGTAATTTAAAATTTATAAAATGTATTATCTACTTTAAAAATGTAGCAATTTTAGTTTGCATGTATCCTTTAGAGTTAAAGTTGATAGTTTTAGGTCCTTAGCAGCTATAAAAGTGACTTTTAAGTATTTACTCTTATTGATAATTTTTCTAATTTTTTACTGAGATGTTTGGTTTTTTCTTCATGAAATCCATGATTTCTCGGGTTACTTGTTGACGCTCTAGTTATGTTTGCAGTTTTTAATTTTTGATCCTAAGAGAATTAAATCCTGTACAAGAAGTGTTGACAAAGTAATAAACTTATGAATCAACCTTTTATATTTTTTATTTTTGATTACAATAACTTCATCCAATGAGAAGGGTGAAAATTAACTTACCAAATCTTTTCTTTACCTGTCGCCTTCCGTTCAACAGTTTGTGGGTTCCGTTCCCACTTCTTGTTTGGATGTTTGTAATCCTTGGAAATCAGCTTTAAGCTATACTCCCCTGTCTAATTAGTCCTGCACAAAATGATTTTTGGGCAAGAAACCAAGTTTTCAATTCTTATTTTTATTTGGAAAAGGACTGAGCTTATCATATAGAGAACACTGAACCAAATCTATTTGTCCTGTATAGTGAGATTTTAATATAATTTCATTATCTTGCATTCTTAAAAAGTTCATTTCTTTCAAATATTTTGATTCCCAAGTATACCAAAGTTTTTAAAATAAATTTTGAAGAACTGAGAAGTTTAAAAAATTTTATAATTGAAAATCACTATTTCGAAGATAAAATATGAATCTATAATATTGTAAAATTACTTTTTAACCTAATATTTTATGTTTTTTTGAAAAGAAATTCTAAGAAATAGAATTCTAATGTGTATATAATTATGTATTAAAATATCCTAAAAACCGAAGTCTTGTAAGCGCCTCAAAATTTAACTTATGGAATGCTTTTTAGGTGAACTGTAGATAAATAGGCTATAATAAAGATAAAAAACAAGCACAAACGTCAATTGACGTGCATACGAGTAACTTAAACGTAAGATCCATTTTCTGTTTTCCATTACTGGCTAGGATCGAACTGAAGATCAAAACGTTTTTTTTTTTTTTTTTTTTTTTTTTTCCCCTTTTAATCTTAAATCTAAATACTTGATCCTAGATTATATGTAATTATAGTTATTTTGATAATGTATATTTTTCTTACTAATAACTTAACGTAATTTTGAATACCAGTATTATTTTTTTTTCCCACTGAAATGTCCATGCACTGGCAGAATATTTTTAGATATCTTAGTATAATGGGACATGTGTATTGATGGTAAGTATAGGGTTACATAAAGTTTTTTTTTACTAGCTTAAAACTAAATATAGCTGTACATCGCCACATTATCCAGTTTTTTTGTTTTAATTTTTTTTTTTATTTATTTATTTGCATGAACACAATATTTTGGAATTTTAATGTTAATGCATCTTTATTAGCAAATAATATAGATACAGATTTTTCTGCATTCACTTGATTTGAAATTTTTACGATATGCATCTTTTCATTGAAAGCCTTTCCTTTAGTTTGAAAAAAAAATTATCTTACAATAATTGAAAATTTTACCTAGGATATATAAAAAAAGGGCTCATCTCGTGCTGAATGGAAGAGAATATTCTTATAAGCTTGGAAGAAATTTTTCGACTTGTAAAACGTGAGTTAAAAGCTAATGGTTAGAATCCAAGCATTGTTTAAAATGGCAGCAAGTGAAAGTTTCACTTCTGAATGGTTTGTTTAAAATGTAAGGTAGTCGTTTGAACATTCTTGGACATTTGAACATCTGTCGTGCATTCCCTTTCGGCAGGACAATTCATAAAGTGTACGCCATATTCTTGTGTCATAACGAAGGAAACCTGGAGAACTCTCCAGATACTAAGCATAATACAGAAAACAATCTTAGGTTTTCGAAGTAGATAGGATCATGGCCAGGATTTTTCTGAAGAGAGCAGTCTTATCATTATTCCACACAGTGAACTGGGAAATAGGTGTTTTTAAACCGCATTGTTGGCAACATTTGAGTCTAAAACATATTAATATTAGCCACATAAATAACGTTACAGAAGAATTTTTTTTATAAAATTTGGAAATTATTTGTTTACTGCAAGGGAAGAAACTTGAAAATTACGAAACATTCTTCCCGACGGATGTACATGCAGAAAATGGAAGCTGCGCTGCCATCTTCTGTTCAACAGTTGATTGGGTTTAAGCCCAAGATCTTATGATCTGAAATACACTGTTCTACATGACCATGCTGAGCTTCGGGGATAGGTTTTGCGTTTTTGATTTCTGTATCTATTTTTGTGAAAATAGACATTTGAGAATTTTCAAATTTTTTCTAGTAATACTGCTTACTACTGTCTATGAAAAATATTTTTTAAGAAACATTACGCAGTAAATAGTTCTGAATTTTATTACAAATTAAAAAAAAAAAAACCTGCTTGTAGTTGCTAGGTTATTTAGCAATTAAGATTGTAAATATATAATTGTCCTTGTATACTCAAAAATGATTAATAAATCATTTATTTTTCCAAGTTGCTGATTCATATTTTACAATAGCTTATATCTTTCTAGAATGCGAAATATTGTTTGCTGAAATTTAAATTGAGAATTTTATTATTGAATATAGTCTTCTATATTAAACGAGGAATATTTAATTGAATGGGTTTACTTATGAATCTGATTTGCTACTATTTCAGGTGTATTTCGAGAATTTGGGTGAATATGGATATGTTTGCGCTTCAAACGGATTGATTTTTTATTAAATGTAAAGAAATGCTGCTATTGAAAAACAATATATAAATAACTTTCATAATATTTCAAACAAAACAATAATTGAATGAATTTTTAACAATATTAGCTTTTTTCTTTTAATTTCTGTAACTTTTATCTTTTCTAATTTTTGTATAATATTTCATTTATTGATAATTATTTAAATAGAAATTGCAGAAAGTATTTTCTGAATCATAAGTAAATAATAAAGATTTTATACATTCGAACTTTTTCTCTTTTCAGTTTGCATTTTTGATGTAAATTGTGATCCATCTGAAAATAGAAAGATTTCACTTTTTCTGATTTAGAGGTAAGAGATTTGGCTTATAATAATTGTATGTTTTAACTCGATCTAAATGTATTATATGCTTTGAATCAACATGTTTAGTCGTGAATCGTGATTTTAATATGAATCCCTATTTCTCTCACACGATCAAAAGAATGATGTGGTCATGTGTAAAAGTTACATTGAAGTAAAAAAATGAGCTATTTATGTCATTAACATAGATTAATGATATAGAAAGAAATTCTCCATAAGTAGAATAGTTTTTCCAAATAAATTGATAGTTATTCCAGTTATCTTCTGTCACTTCTATAATTGGAATTTTGCTGATATTTTGAAAGTTTCGAATTTTTTTTCTTGCAATATAGTACTATGACTTATTATCGATGAAATTTGTTTAATTGGAAGTGTTTTTAAATCTAATATATATATATTTAAGTGATCAGTAAATAAACTTAATTTTTTCCCAAATTTATATATGATAGAACAAAGTATCATTTGTTAGAATCAAAGCGATTCACTGGGTAGGAATTTTAAACTTCTCTTGCTTTAATATTTGATGTACAGGTGCGGTAGTTAACAGCTTTTTGGGGGAAAGGAGCTCCGAATTCTGAACCTTTTTATTAAAGGATCGATTCACATCACCCATGGCCTGTCATAATCCGTCCAGACCAATTTCAATATCATATATTCCGAGGGTGGGTAGAAACGGAATGGTTCTTTTGCCATAAGTTCACATCCTGCGAAATCCCATCCCGACCTGTTCGCCTTAACTCACCTGGGGCCGGCGGGGGAAATGTGCGCGGATCGTCCGATACATACTATCGACTTTTTCCATGGCGATTGATTCTGTTTTCCACTGTGAAATTTTCTTTGCCTACCTTCCTTTCAGTCTGTCGTTCCCACCCGAAGAAAAGAAGAGAGAGAGAAGCCACTGGATTGACGTCACAGAAAACTCTCTCCGACCCCCCCTCCGGAGTGATCCTCTCCCGCGAATAACGTCCCGCCATTCCTCGTTCAAGATGGAGGATATGACGGAACGGTTGTTCTTCTCGGATCGTCCTCAATCATTCCATTACCATCCCTAGTCAGAGGATTGTCCTTAGTTGAGACGAAAGGGTTCAAACCTGTTGTGGGGTATTTCTCATCTGCTTCCTCACCAGCTGCTGGAACTTCTTTTTTTCAACTCCTGTAGAAGAGAGGCAGCCCCCACCACTCTCCGGCAGAAGTGTTTTCTGATCTGCCCGACTACCCCTGGAAAAGTCCCGGAGATGTGAATAACTTTAGTGCGTGTGTATGCGACCTCATCTCACGTTTACAAATTTCGACGAATCTGAGGTTCTCGATGTGTATGTGTGCAACAGAGCATTGGTCTGCCCCCGCAAATTAGGAAGGAAGGCATACCTCTCACGACGGGCGAAGACCCCCATGGTAAATAAAATGTTTCTTTTTCTCTTAACCTTCTTTCAATGTAACAACATTGTCTGTGAGCCTATTTTCGGAACAACTGAAATTCTGGTGAGGTGATTTTTTTTTTTTCTTTTCGCCTGGGTATTCCATTCCTGAATGTTTCGGTGGCCATGTTTAAAGCAGTCAGTTCCCCCTTTTACACCTTCTTACCTGAAATCGGATGGCATCACCCTTAGGAAGGGGTTCCACTAATTCTCTTGTCTTACTTCATAAACAGGGGCGAAAGCCGATTCTAGTTTTACATGAAGCAAATATCTTTCGACATTTGATAAGAAAGTCTAAACACTTACATACTATTGATATTTTTTTCTTATGTGTGGTTTTTCATTTACTTCAATTTAATTACATTTTCTTGGAGTTTTTAGATTCTACAAAAATGTAATTAATATATGTTTTTTAATGGGCAAAAAATTAAAAAAATTTTGAAAATTTGAATTTTTTATTAGTGGTAATAGATTAAAATAAATCAAGATTGCAATTATAAGCTAATATTAAAAATCTGTGACCTTGTTTAATAAAACCAAATTCGTATGAATTTATTGATCCTTAAATTGACCTTGAGCTTAGGACAAGTTATTGCAAAACAAGTCTATTAATAGAAATTACGTTTGTAGATAGGTCAAGAAAATCTGTTGTGTAATACTTTAAGTGTTAAATGTATTTCAAAATATATATTTTGTTTCATTAAAGATTAATTGAACACACACACAATGTTTTAATCAAAATGCTATATCTAAATTAAGTTGAACCTTTAGCAGCATCATTCAAATTTTATTTTGAAAAGTTTTCCATAACTATATATGAGGCATATTTATCAGTATTAAATTTTAAGTGCATAAAATTGTCTTTAAATGTATCTTAATAACAATGAAATACAATTGTATGTGTTGTGTAAGGTATTTCTTTATCTAAAATAATTTGAGACATGTGCAAATTAGAGATTCCAGATATGCTGTTCCAGGTTATCATTAATTTATGTATTGAAAAGATAAAGTTCTAATATTCTGTAGTCTTTCCTTGAAATGAGTTTTTAGTTATTTATCTAATATATTTCTTAAATTTATATATATATATATATATATATATATATATATATAAACTCAATATCTCAACATTGCTGGCTGTAAATTTTTAAAAAGTATATTAAATTAAAATAATGATTTACTTGAATCCAACTAATACAGAAATTTCGTGTGATCTGGGGGTGAAACTCTCTGTTCGTTCTGAAATATTTTTATTTGCATCGTCACATAGTGGAATCAATGATGTGTTCTATTAAAAACGTTTTTATGAGCACCATTTTATTTATTTATTATTTTTTTTTTGTTGAAAAAATTATTGATGTGAAGTGATTATTTTATTAACTTTTATATATATTTATATAATATATTGTTAATTTCCATTTAAAACTTTACGCTTTACATCGTTTTTAAACTTCACGAACATTTTTTTTTTACTACGTGTCGAAAATCAGTAGTTTGAAAATATCTGTTGTTGATTTAAGAATTAATTATGTTTGTTGTTAGAAAATCAATTAAATAATAGAATGAATGAAATAATTATCAAATAAGTAAAATTTATTCATTTATATAATAATCTCAAATGCAAGAAATATTGTCTAGCATCAAATATTCATTTTAGTAAAACTATAATATTATATTACATCCGCTATTATCTATTTTTTTAAATTAGCTGAATTTGCAATTTTTATATTGCTTTATTATTGTCAAATTTATATTAGAATTTTTTCAATTGATTTTTTAATAAATTATTAATCTATAAATAATTAAAATGAGTTGGAAAAAATTAAATTTGAACTTCTATCCTTTTCTTATTTGAAATTAATATGAAATCAGTGATTAGTCTGTAAAATAAAAATTATTATGAATTTTAATTTGAAAAAGTAAATAATTACTTCGTATGTTAAGAAAAGTTTGTGATGCTTGATCATAGAAAGAGAAATCTGGGGGGGGGGGATGAAAAGCTTAAAAAAGATTTTCTTAAACCTCTTTTTCTTAAAAATTAATTTATAAGCATTATAAACTTTACACCTGTTTCGTGAGTTCGCTTGGAATTGTTAATGATTTTCACTATGACCAAGTATATACTTTGTTACGTAGATAAATTCTTTGCAAGATCGATCTATTTTAAAACATCCACAAATACTAACAAAATTTTTGCAATTATGGTATGGTGATAATGCAAGCAGTATATCTATTGATAATAATTAAGTTTATATTAGAGTATATTGTCGTTTATATTGGTAAAATTAGTAATTTTGAAAATTTTAAAATATAACAATTCTTATTATCATACCTTATACAGCGTTTATGTCGAAAATTATTTTGGTTCCATTGTTTCATAGTTTTTTATTTTGATGTTTTTCATGTTATGCACGGCTAAATATATTCTACACGCAGAGCTTAATCAAATGATAAATCATACGTTCTGGAATATTGTGAAGCAATCACCATTTGCGATATTCAATAATTTGTTACAGGAATTTTTTTTTAAAACAAGAGATATCAGGAAAAGAAGTAAGGGTAGTATTTTAGTAAATTTCAACAAATTTTTTAGGTAGAAATAGTGGTCTGTTTGCATAGTCAGTTTTTTAATATAAAAATTAAAATAACTTACCCGGTATTCATTTTATTTTATTAGAGAAAACGTACTGAAAGTATGTTTCCAAGTGCATATTTTACTTTTGAAAGTAAATTTCCGTACTTGCATCCGGATAGTTTGCGCTCTGAAGCTTAATCTCAACTATTCATGAGTTAAATTTTTACTTCGTTTGTGTTCGTTGTTGATCTGAATGCTCATTAAACCCTGATCTAATTAGTTCTCGAACGCAATATTTTCATATAGTCCTGATCAGCTCTGAGACCTTCAATACGACGATTCCTTTCTTCGACTCCTCTCAAAGGTTTAGGTGACTAGCTGTCGTTATCATTTTTAAATATTACTTCTAATTGAATTACTCTTCGTTTGTAAAAGTAAACCACAGGACAAAAACTAAATCTCTAATGAAATTTCGAAATAGAATTTTTAAATAAATAAATTTAATGCAAAATTATTGTTGCTTATGGTTTTTGAGAAATTAGAGTTTCAACTTACCATACAGTTATAGTTACCATACTCTTATGAAACTTCTTAATTTTTATTAAAAATTTCGGAATTTTTTATGTTTTTATTATATATGCATATATGTAATGTATATATAACAACTGTAGGGTATATTTTTTAGCTATATCATTTTTAAAAATGCAACTGAGATTTACTTTTAACTAATTTTTCAGTACTTTTCTAGTATTGGAGGGTAAAGCTTAAAAAAAAAAAAAAAAGATTTTATTTTTTTCTGTCTTATTTAAAAATATATAGAATGACTATTAGAATCTTGTACAATTGTGCTTGTGAAAAAGATTATTAGAATTTTAATAAAGACCTAAAATTAAGATTTTAATGGTATTTAATTTTCTTCCATGCACTGTAATATCAAGTAACTTTGAGCGATATTTTTATTATGTTCTTAAAAGGAAAAAAAAATTGTTGGTAAAAATTACCAATGGTAAAGCAATTTAGATTACTTGCAGTCGAAATAAGCTCTAAAGTTTTGCAGATTTTGACAAAATTCTTGAATACAATTATCTTTCCAAATTTTTAATTTTTCATATTAAGTAATCGCCTGTTGAAACTCTGACGTGTAACACAGTACACACGTTGGTCATTCGTTCTTTAGAATATGAATATCTGCGCCAAAAATATTTTTATTAATTAATCACAAGAAATCTTATTGTTGATTTATAATTGGCTTTAATAATTTTTGTGATGAACTTTTAAGAAACTTTCATCCATTAGAAAATATGGTAAATGTTTTCAAACATGAATTCACATATTTAACATTTCACGCGTAACAAAATTTCAGATTCCTAACCAACTAAAAGAACCAATTTGAAATAATTGTCATCTATTACAATTTGTTTTCCAGGAAATTTGTCATAAATGTAAGTCAATGTAATTTTAAAAATAGGATCTGCATGCGATACAATGTATTAACCACTTTTCCACTACGAAATATTAATAAATAAAATGCTTTATTTGGATGTTTGCGTACTTTATTTTTTGTTACTATCTACTTTAAATTTCAACCTTAATAACTATAGTTACATAATTAAGAATCTTAAAATGTTTCCTATCTTGATGAAAAAATGTCTAAAATAGTTGTAGAATAAGTCTTGTTTTCGACTGTTCATTTTATGGTGTTAAACTTGAAGATTTTTCGTTAACTTAATAAGTCGCAATATTTAGTATACATCTGAACCTTATATAGCTTTAATTTTTTGGGCGTTACATTAGCAAATATGCTTAAAGCAACCAATATTTACACTTATGAAATTGTTTTTTTTTATTATTTATTTATTTATTTTTTTTATTTTTTTATTTTGGCTGGCGCTGCCATGTACAAGTGGCTAAAATAACTTTAGTATAGTGTCTCGTCTATAAAAAATGCTAGTAAATTTCTTTCACAGGTCCAAAAAGAAATGTGTCCATTATTATTTTAAAATTTGTTAAAATATTAATTGATATATAAAAACTTCAATGTTGAGAGGAGTTTTCTTAAAATAAACAGAAAGGTCAAATTTCTTTAATTTTTTAAAATTATATTGTGTATATTAAATATTTAATAATATCAGATCAACAGATTGTTACATGGACTCCACTCTCGAATGGCCAAGTTAACAACTGAATGGCTTGTACTCTGAAACTATCTGCTCAAAAGTTCATTTGTTCCACTTCAATCTTGGGTGTGGATGTTTGTTGTGACTCGGAATTCATTCTAAAATGTAAATTCCGCTCTGATTAACTCTCGTGTGAAAAAAATACACTTTAAACGACAAACAAACATATCTAATACATTTTTATTAAATTTTAGGTGGATCACGCTGAACATTTCTGCAAGACGATAAATACACTAATCTATTTATGTAAATTCTGAAAATTGTTTTGAAAAAGAAATAATAGTTTTCTTAAGCTGGAGAAACAGATTTGCATTCCATAGTAAACTTGTTAGGTCATTTAGTTCAAGTCTATGTAAATAACCGTCAATATGTTTTGCATACGAGTTATTATTGATAACTCTGGGGCAAAAACCTGATTTAATGAAAAATCGAGTAGTTTGAAGTTTAAAAAAAATTGTGGAACAACATTCTTTTAAAATTTATAAAAATTGTATATTGTTTTAAAAAAATAAAGTATATTTATATACTTGCTAAAAATATTTATATTTTTTGCGTTTCATTTATTCACATCAACTTAATTTTAAAAATATATATATATTTAATCTTATATTTTTTAATACTGATAAGAATGATTTAAAAATGCCATATTTGAATGTTAAACGTAATTTAAAAATAGCTTTGATACTTAGATTTTGAAAAACGTTAAAATATTTTTCAGAAAATTTCATGGACAATAATTTCGTAAGAATGAACATGTTCAATAAATAAGTACAAAAGTAACATATTGAAGTTTAATGTGCTTTTAAATAAAACTTCAGATTGTCAGTAATTTTGTTATCAAGAAATAATCCAAAGGAAAAATTATTGTAATTTATAATTCGATTCTATTTACTTTTTATCTAGGTTAAAGTTGCAATTAAAATAATTATAATTTTTATTTAATGACTGCATTAAGTTGAATAACAAATTCCTCATAGCATTAAATAATTTTATTCCTTAAGCAAATTTTATTCATTTATGGACTAAATTTCATTCATTTATGGACTAAATTTCATTCATTTATGGACTAAATTTCATTTTTTTATGTACTATAAAAATGTATTTCTCGGAAATAGCAATGAATATCATTGAATGTTTGATTTCGTATCTACGGCCATTTTTCCTCATGGGTTATGGACTACTTCAAACAGATATCCTTTTGAAGAGAGAACTGGCTGCTGAGCAGCCACTTAAAGCTCTACCTTCAATACGTATTTTGAATCCTATTTCGGTTGTGAATGTTCGTAGTGGTTTGGAACCTACTAAAAATTGTAAGTCCCGGTCGAATCACTTTAATGTGCAACTCAAGTTGTGAAATCCTTGTGAACGTATAAAATGATACTGTGGATTTGAAAGCCTGAGCGTGGACCATTTTACCATATCTTCTTGCAATGAAAAAAAGAGTAAAGGGAAAATATTAATTCAATATAATGCATAAAATTTTCCGTTATCAAGTAAAAAATCTTTCCAGAACATTATGTAAAAATATAAAAAAAGATCTTTAAAAGAACTTTCATCTCTCAATCCATCGCTAAGCAGTGTTATGTATATATATTTATTATTATGTTTGAACTCTCGTCATAACTTTGTGATATTGCATTCTTTTGAATATTTGTTTCTAAGTTCATTCCTCGTCATTGTTGAGCAAAGAGATGGATGTTGCATTTCCTCCCCTCTCTATTTCTCTCTGTGCATATTTGCGCCATGAATGCTCTTTATTTCTTTACTAAGTGTTAATATGTATATGAAAAGTCATATTTAAAAGCAAATGTGGATAACCAAAAATCCTCATAATACCTATTGGAATATCTGTAACGCAATGGCCAATACATGGTTTAAATTTTCAAGAAAATTATGCAAGAACATTAAATAGAAATATATTAGTTGCTTGGAATAAAAAATTTTGTTTAGGGTGCTTTTTTAAAAGAATTTATAAAAATAATCTAAAGACTAGTTTTTTTTTATCACCTAATATTAATACAATTAAGCCTGCTCGCAATCAAAAATTCCACTTACGATTTAGAATGTTATTGGCCATAATTTTTATTAAATAAATGCAGGATATTCATTGAACGAATTTTTTACGCGTAGCATGCAACTGCTTCAATAAATTCAAGTGAATTTACCAAAAATACAAGCAATTTGTTTGAAGTTCAAAGTACTTCTTGATTGGAGGAATTGCCATTACCTAAGCAAAAAGCTTTACAATGAAATCTATATTTTAGCGGTTAGTTAATTTAAAATTATATGTGAATCAATATGATTACATATTTAAACTTAACAAAATTTAAAGTAATGACTCGAGTTATTATAAAGAAATATTTAATATACTGACTAAACACTTTCACAATTCAATACAATTTATCAAACAAGAAAAATATTGTATGATGTAGGCATTTGATTTTACTTACAGTCAAAAATCCAAGAATGACTGAAAATGTGAAATTATTAAATAATCTAAGTTTAGTCGATCTTAAAACCTTTATACCATAATCCCAATTTTGTTTTTTCTTCTAAAAAATTATGCTATTGATTGACCTTTCCTGCCATGCAATGAAATTTTGAATCATTAATCCTGTATACACTTTTAAGTCTTGAACTGGTTGCTGATTCATGATTTTTGAAGTGGATGGTCAAGTTGTAGTTTTGATTTCTGCATGCAAATCTATCGGATGGAAACTTAAGATTTTTCTGGGTTGTGTCTTTTGCGACACTTGAATGTGTCTACTTTTACCCATAACATCATTTTATTTGGGAGAATAAAAGGAGGGGGGGGCAGTCCTTATGCAATAGCTATTAGTTACTTGTGTGTTGTAAAAAGTATTTTCTTTTAAATACCGTGTGCCTTATGTTTATTTTACCTAAAATAAAACGAAAATTGTTTTCCAATTTCTTTAAAAACTCTACTAAATTGTAAATTGTGATGTATTTAAGTATTTTATGAAACAGAATGATTCGTATCATTATTCCATTTCTTAAGAGTCCTTTTCAATAGGATTCCTCTGAAAATTATAAATAAAAGATTGAAAGAATGCTTTATGTACATCCTTTTTATACTGTTATGAAGCCTTTATAATAACTTAGTTTTCAATTTTAATAAAATTTATAGAAATATATTATGTTAATAAATTTGATCATATTGTAGGAGTGAGTGACACAGCTTGAAATATTTTAATCCGAATAAATTTCTGTGAAAAAAAAAATTCATTAGTTTTAAGGGTTTAATATTTTATTTTTTGTGACATTTTTAATATAATATAAATAATATTAAAAATGTAATATTATTTTAGATTTATTAATTTTTGTCAATTACGATTCCATTTTTTTGCCAAATATTTGCCGAACTGTTAAATATTAGGCGTTCTGCCCTTTACTTGTTCTCCTTAACAATTCGTGTGTTTTATTCTCACTTCAGGGATGGTTTCTGTAGTGGTAGAGATTTCTTTTTTAATTGTATGTCCCTGTTGAATTGCAACTTGTATGCAAAAATTTATCCTTTAGGGACATATCTACTAATCAATTAATCTACTAACTTCATTGTTATGTTTCTGTAATTTTTTCTCCCATATTGACACTCAGTCCATACATTAAAATGATTCATGTATTTAATTATAAACACACAAAGAAAATCAAATTTAGTGACAATTTCCAATGGTAAAAATATTTTCTCTTGTGTTATTTTCTCCTTGATATAAACTCTACCCTTCCGTTCAACTGTTCATGGGCTTGAATTCCATCCTAGGCTTGGATGTTTTTAGTGGTTCGGAATTCACACTCTAAATCATAGGTTGCGGTCTAATTAGCCTTCGTATATAAAAAAAAACGATCGTTAAGCAACAAACATTCTTAATATAAAATTAATAGTAGAACTTGTTTTCGTTTACAAACATTTTTTTTTTAATTTGTATAAGTGTATTATATATATTACATTTAAAAGCTAAATAAGAAATTTTTTTTTTAAATTTCCAACCCTTTGCTATATGGTAAAAATTAATCTTCAGTATTTTTTTTTTTTAAATGTGAATGACAAAACCTGCTGGTTGAAAAAAATCAAAATTTTTAACCAATTTATTATGAAAATATTTTGGTATGCCCTGACAATAAATATAAGAGTTTCTTATATTTTATATCGAAAATTAATATGTTCATGTATTGATATTAAGTATAAAGTTATTTTAAAAATAAATTTAATTATTAATATGGTGCATGTGGAATTATTAAATCAAATCTAGAATCAATGATTTTAATTTCAAGAAAAGAAAAAGTGGAACTTAGCATTGTGAGTTTTGTGTCGTTTTCAACATTTTTCTATATTGTTTCTTTAAATTAGATAGTAAGGTGATCCTAGTAATTCAACAGAGAAAAACAGTTCTTATACAAATTTAAAACAATTGTTTTCTTTGCCCGTTCATAAAATTTTATAAATTTTGAAAAAATTTATAAAATGAAAAATTTTTATAAATTTTTTCTAGATTTCTGGATTATGCTGAGCAAGTTTGTTTTGATTTGTCATTTTTCTTATGAATATTGATACCAAACAGTATCGCGTACTAAAGTGAAATTGCGTTTAATTTTTTTTATCTGTTCATTCGATTTTATTATTTTGTGGGCGATGAAATTTTGAAATGTTGCATTTAAAAAAAGTAATTTGACACTGTCTCTTGCATAAAAACAGCTTCATTATAGTCTAAAAAATTATGCAGTTAAGAGTATTCTCAAATAATACTACATCTACTGCGTAAT
>JAPDSC010149944.1:124842-206536 GCA_026290005.1 Latrodectus geometricus
TATATATATATATATATATATATATATATATATATATATATATATATATATATATATATATATATATAGAATATAAAGCTTTTTTCACTTAAAATTAACTTTCCTAGACCACAATTATTATCAGTTTTAGATTGGTCAATTCTAAAGTCTCTCATAATGTGGAAACCGTGTAATGAGAAATTTACGATTAAAAATATTAATATTTTTAATGTAATTTTTTTAGTATCTACTACGTTTTAAATGATATTTTATATTGAATTAAAATTTTTAGTTATGGAAAAAGCAATTGATTTAATGAAGCTTGATTTTGGATAAAAATGTATAACTCAACTATTTAAATATTTAGCACAAAAATTATCATTTTAAATATTATAATATATTAAGGTTAGATTACTTTCTTGCATATTGATGTATATAAAATAATCTAACCTTAAGAATCATAATATGAATTAAAATTTAAAATAGTTTTTTTACTAAATTGATTTTATAAATTTGATAGTAAGATTTTAGATTTGATTGTTAGTCTGCTCTGTTAGATTTCGTTTCTAATTTTGTATTAGAATTTTAAAAGTTAATTAGTTTCTAGAAATTGTAAGAAATATAGCATGATTATAAACACTTAAAAGGAAATATTCACTTTTAAAAAAATTCTTGAAAACACTTTCAATTAATAAAGTACACATGTGGAGAAACATTTTTCTTATTTCTCATTTCCATTTTAGAATTCTCCGGCCATTTTAAAAATTGGATCTAAGAAATAAAATGACAATTTTCAAGAAGGGAGCTAAATGTTTTTATCATTTGCTTTGATAATTACATTTTTTGATAATTGTAGTTGCCAAAATATATACTTCTTTCATTTATAACGTCTTTTTTTTCCTAAAAATTAGAAGAGAAATTTTTCAATATTAATAGACGTTATGTATATATATATATGTATGTATTTCGAACAGAAATTAATATCTTTGCTCATTTTATTAAATAAAAATGAATATAGTATTCATTAAATTCATATACTTTAGTGATATGTATTCTGTGTCGATTATTTACTTTGTCTCTAGTTAATCTATGCTATTTCTGTTCGGAATAACACGCAGATGTTTGTATGTCACCATGGTGATTCTTCGAACAGTCTTAAGTAACAACACATTAATGATGACGTCATCATTTATGATCTGGTCATTAACTTTATGGGAAGATTAACACATGATAATCTATCAGTAGAGAGAATATCAAACGAATTGTCAATTGCATTAGCAACATCATGATTGATGGTATAAATAATTCTTTCCTATATCATTTCATACAGGCAGTTTAGAATCATTAGTGTTACAAATTCATGCATAAGTGACTTCCAAAGGTGCAAATATATATAATATTTCATTTATGTATTTGTTTGTTTTTAACTAATAGAAATCCAGTACTAATTAAATATAACTTATAGGTGAATTCATTTAAATATTAGCAAATTTTATAAAATATGCTAAAAATTGTAAAAAGAGGGAAAATAATTTGCTTTCGCTGGTAATTAATGTTACTATTTGAATATATTTATTGAAGCTTGCGGATTTTTTTTAAATTTCATAGTTCATATTTTGTAAAATAAAGTTCAAATTTTTTTCTATATTTAACTCTCGTATTTCTTTTATTATTTGGTTATATTTAGTGTATATTTTGAATTCTTATATTTCTTATCATTCGCTCAATTTTTATAAAATCTTTTTTTGTCTTAATATGTATTCATATATAATATACCTATCGTGTATTATAAATAATTTTTTTATTAAATGTTTCCAATTACTTAAGTTATAAAAACATTATTCACATATTTAACAATCATTATTAAATATGTTATATTTAAAACCACTAGGTGAAGATGCTCAATTATTGCTTCCTCGCAGACTACTACTTTTTAGAATTTTTTTTATTGATTGCATTGTTCTAAAGTAGTTGAAGTCTTAATAAACGCCTGCTTTGTAAGAGTGCTGTTGTAAATTTTGTTTCTTAATTGTAGTGATTTTTCACTGTGTTTATTATGAATATTGAATTCATTTTATTTAATGCATTATCTGCGTTGAAATGATTCAACTATCTGAATTTTTCCTTAAAAGGATGGTGTCATCGTGACTTGAAATAATTCCAATAACACTTGTTATTTCCGAGAATTTTGCATTAAGTTTTGCAATATGCAGTTGGTGATTGAAATTCCTTTGTAAATAAACATTTTTTTAAATTATCAAATATTGATGTTTACTGTTAAACTTATATTTATCATTTAATTGTGTCAATAGTTGACCAAACAAATTCTTTGTATCTCTTGCTTTTTATTTTCCTTGCTGATGTAATGTATGGAATTAAGTATTAATATGTAATATATTGTGAAATTTTAAAATCATAATTCATGTAACCTTAACTTGAAATACGCGTGACCCTGATTTAAACATGAATAAGCTACAATAAACTTGTAATTCCAAAAATAAAGGGCAATTTTTTTATACTCAGTTTTTGCTGTTTGCCGCGTTGAATCTAAATATATTATTTAAAAAAATATCAATTATCTTAAATAGTTTGCTTGCTAAATGCTGATCTAAATAATTAAAAAAATTTTTAAAGAAAAAATACTTTCTTAATCGTTTTCTTATTCTGCTTCTATTCATGTACTATATTCAAATCGATGCAACTTGTTCTTTGCGCAATGCCCGATTTTGCATTCTTAAACATTACTTGAATGAACTTAAGAAAAACCATTAGATCAGATGACAGTCCTCTGTTTTTGGTATACAGAGCTTTGAGCCAAAAAATGAGATCGATGTTTAATTGGTTTTTTTTATTTGTTAAATACAACAAATCTTGTAAATTTATTGTCTGTGATAATTAAAAAGTTGTAACAAAGAACTCACACAATGCCTTAATAGTAGAGCTCAGCTCCTCGGGGCGGAAGATCATTGGCTTGTTATCAGTCATTATTGAAAAAGCGAAAGAAAAAATGATGATTCTGCTTTCTACATTACTCATTTGATTGCTGGAGTTCTTGGAAGTTGTTCCTCCTTGCGACACTTTATGCTCTCAACGAGAAAAAATTTAGAAAAATAAAATATTCTTAATGTTAGAAGTAAACTGTTGCAACTTTCAGCTTTTTTCTTCGCCCCCCCCCCAAAAAAAAAGGTTACTAGTTAAAATAATTTACATTATCCTTTAATGAAAAAATGTATCATTATTTTACTCACTTTGTTACTTTAATGGAACTTTTTTAAGCATTTAATGCTATGTGTCTTGCTCATAGTATTTCAGAAAGATGCTTATATATTGAGATAAAATTTCAGTTTTAAGCAATTACTGTTCGTAACTGTATTTTAATGACTGTATTTTTGAGAAAATAATTTATCTTTTAATCTTTCTGAAATTGAAACAATTTTTATTTAATGCATTTGTTCCCATGAATTTATATTTGAAATGCGGTTTATTTATATGGAGAGCATGCATATTTTATACCTGATTACTTAATTCATTTTATTAAGTTTAATAAAATTTCCTATGAAAGCAATGCATTTATTCACTAGTGCGTTTATAATATCACTGCAAGAATAAAACTATACATATTGTACCTTATAGTCCCTCGTTCGAAAATATTTTTTCTGTAAAAAATTATCTGTATTTTCAGTTAATTTTAAAGCTAATATAATAATTAAACTACTTGAAGAATCTTTTCCTCTACCCTCTTGTATTAGAAAGTTTTTTAAATACCTTTAAAAAATATATAATCTCATTAACGTTTAGTTTCTATTTATAGTCATCTAATTAATCTAGAAAATTGCTACCGATTATATATTTTTTTAAAATTTCTTAACTTATTCTTGTTCGAATAAAATACTTTTTATAATATATTGGTTGTCTTAAACCATAATTTCTCAGAGAGCTTTTAGGTAAAAAGTTTTTGAATTCTAATCCAAAGGGAATGAAATTTGAATTTTTGATTGGAATTTTTTTTAAATGTCGTGATTTATTATTTTTTTTTTGTTTAATACTTTTTCTTGTAAAATAAACTTAGCTTTTTTCTTATAAAATATATATATTGACACAATTTTCTGAAAGTGTTTTATATTTACAGTAGCAAAAATACCATTTGAATAAGATGTTTGGATATAACAAAAGTTTAATGTAGTTAAATTTGACTTAATGATCCTATAACATTAAGTGACAATAGTTTAAAATCAAGGGATTTTGTTACTTAGAAGCAATTTTGCTTAGTTCTGTTAATGTGCTCGTATAGAATCTACTATTTTTATTTCTTAATAAAAATACTTTTGAAGTCATGGTACCCTATTAATTCATTCGCCAATATCTTCAATATTTACCTCTGTTACAGTTGTAATATTTTTAGTTTGGCTTGAACATAAAATTGTGAAGAATAAAAATAAATTCGTTAAAATTTTACCTTAAAGTCGCATGAAAGCTATAGTAATGCCATATTAAGGTTACTTGAGCAGTTTGGAAATAACACCAAAGCTTGATTTATTTAGTTAGAATTTTTTATAAAACAAAATTTCAATTTTCCCACAAATGTTTTTAAAAAACCAAATTCAATAAAAGTAAAATGTCCATAATCGTACAAATATTTACGTTCATAAATAATCAAAAACAGAAAAGAAATAGTCCTTTTAGTCATATTCTTGCATTTAATATTGTTTCTTTGAGCATCTGCATCTATCACAGTGTATTTTTCTTCATTGAAGAAAATTTTTTGTTTATGTAATGAGAGTGACTACACATGCATAGTTGACACTAAATTTTATGTACAATAGGGATGCATCTAATTATTTTTTTTAAAATCGATACTTTTCATAATTTTACAGTATAGTTTTAATTCTGATAATAGTTAAATTTGAAATAACTTTTTGGTGTTACCAAATTAAACTTCAATTTAAAAAATATGTATCTTTGTAAAAAATAGGTAACTTAAGTGCTCTTCGAATTGTGAAACCCCGAATTCGATCTGTAGATCTGGTAGCTGAATGGTTAGTGTTCTGGCCTTCCGTTTAACAAATTGTTGGTTCAATTTCCACCTTAAATGTGAACGTGACGTTTACTTATTCGGAATACATCGAAAACTAATCCCAATCAAATTAATCCTTCTTTGGGGGGGGGACGTAAAAATGACAAAGAAATCCGAACCCATATTTTGTATGCATATTTGTTAGGGTGGGTAATTGTCAGTTTCTTAAGTTTCGATAGTTTCAGATCAATTCTTGATATAAAATCTATTAGTCTTCCTTGAATGTGGTAATGTTTTCGTCTGTTAAAAAGTTTTTCACCTTTAATAGCTAGCTTTGTTTGTCTGCATCATACACGATTTCAAATAATTTCAGCTGTGCTAAACACTGTTTTTATCCTAAAACTTTATAGGCGCAGCTTGTCTATTTTTGAACCTTGCGCCATAAAACCCAACCAACCAACCTAAAGCTTCATAAAACCATGCAATTAATTGATAAATAAACCCTAAAAAGAGCAATACAGTTATTAAGCTTAATTAAAATTTGTGATTGCCGTTGTAAGAATCTTTAAACATTTGTAATATTTTCATCAAAATAACTATTTTTATGTCTTAATTTATGTCTAGAGTTCGAAATTCCTTGAATTCTTCATGTTTGGAATTTTCTAAATATTTTTTCTAATGTAAGAAAGCTTCTGCGACATTGAGAGTTTTCATTTAAAAATGAATTTTTCGAGCTAAAAATAATAAATTACTTGTGAAGAGATAAGATCATGTGTTCATTAGGAAGGGAAATGTTTTCGAAATAACCTCCTTAAATTACGAAGGGAAAAATAAATGAATGCAATTTATTATAAGATTACATTGTCTAACCCATTATATATGCTATAGAAATACCATTTATTTTATAAATAGTTTAAATAGACATGATTGTACGTTAAAAAAGGAAGATTTAATTCTGTTGTAATTCGTTCTATTTAGGTTTTGCATTTCAGTTTAATTATTTGCTTTGATTTTTTTTTATTAACTTTTATTATGTAATCGATAATTTTCAACAAAAAATAGTTTGTTATTTTACGTGTAATTTTTTTTTAGTTTAAAAAGTACATTGCTTTTTGTAACCATATCAGTGTTTCGTATCAACATATGTATTAAGTATGTAAAATATGCATTAAATTTATTGCCTTAAATTTAGTTACTCATTGGCAAAAGTTTATATGTATGTAGCCTTTTCGAATTTTAATTCGCATTTCTACATTTTATTTTAAATAAATTTTGTGTGCCACAAAGAAATTTTGTTATGTGGCACATACTTTTTATTATGTAGTACTTACTTTAAATAGTAGCCCGACCTCCTCATACTACTATGTAAAGATCTATATCACTACACATTTAAGGTGTAACTGGAACTTATTGAAATGCTTACTGCAGTAAACTAGGATTCAAGTTTTTAACATTGAAAAGCTAGATATTATATTGTGACATCAACATTTTAAATCTTTTAAAAATTTTCTCTACTGTTGTGGAAATGAATGTTGTAGTACCATCAGATAGCAATTCTTTATTCCGCAATCTTTGTATATTGTTTGTACTTTTCATAAATATTACTTAAGCTATAATTTTCAAAAAAATAATATATATATATATATATATATAACATACAAAATTAATATTTTGACTTTCGTGTATTTGTAGGAAATATGAATAAAATTAAGTCTTTTCAGTCACAAAGAAAAAGAAAAAAAAATGCTTGATATGAAAGGTATCTACCTATGTCACTTAGTAAAATGACCCTGTTAGAGAACTAGTCGTTAACAATCCAAGACATTTTCTCAAACTTTTACACAAACAAGATAGTATCTCTTTAATCAGTGTTTTAACTTTCAGTTTTCTGGTTTGACTCCCAACTTGTGTGGGCGCGCCGAGCTGGCGCCTGAATTGATAGCATTCTTATTTTCAGTTTAATATCTTGTGGGTTCGATTCCTACCTTGGATGTAAATATTCATACTAGTTCTAAATCCATTTTAAACTGCAAACCGTGATCCATGTAACACTCTTGTTCAAAAAATGACCTTAAAGTGTCAACCAACCTTGTTTGGATTCGCTGAACTGGTGGCTGAATAGTTAATTTTGGACATCAGCTTAACAATTCTTGAATCTGAATTCTGTTTTCATTCGTGGCTACATGTGATGATTTTTGAATCCACTACAAACCGTTGCTTCCGGTCGAATTGTTGTGTTTAAAACGTGAACTGTGGCAAAGCAAATCAAATTCACCTTGCATATGGGTAATGGTCAGGAATCCATTTTAAACCCCAAGTCTGTCGAATAAGATTGACCGTAAAGTGCCACCAACCATTCTGTATTCTCTATATCACTGAAAGTGCTTTGACTTCTTCCAGATTGGCCACAAGTGGTTTTCACCTTTAAACTTAAGTGAACTATTGTTTGGGAATTTTTCCTGAGAGCAAGTTGCTGCAAATCTTTAGATATCTTACGACACTTTTAATCTTTTACGATATATGTATAATCTCATTTAAGTTTAAAAAATTTAGTATCACGATTTGATACCTTTATCATTGTTGCAAAAATTGAAATCGGATTTTATTCTTGCTTTCAGATTAATGATACATTTTAGAATAATTTTATCAAAAATCATATTAGTTATGATCAAATACATAGTAATTTAACATAACCCATAGTAAAAATTTCTTTAGGTATATGTATTGCCCGCAGCTAATTGAAGTTCTCAAGAGAATAATTATCGCCATAACCGCTAAAATTTCACAGCACTTGGGTTCGGTTCGTACTCCAATCATGTATGTATTTGCGAATGCTTCGAATCTACTTCAAAAGTTCGAAAAATTCCATTGATTAATTAAAAAAAATTCCATTGATCGACAAAACAATGCATTACGATTCCTAGAGTATCAAATACATTTTTTTCAATCACCCTGTATATGATTAATACCTTATCATTTCTTATCATTGTTTCTAATAATCGAAACCCGGTATTGAAACAAAACACTCATCTGATTACGAGACTGTTGGCAATTCAGACGAATCAATTTATTCAGAGATAAATTTACAAATCATCAGAGTCTAAATCAGCCTTCCTCTACGTTTCGTTGCCGACATTCGGTTGAAATTTACTGCTGACATTTGAATAGTCATTCGCATTTGAAGATTAATAAATATTTCATTATTTCAATCACTTGGAATTGTTCATAGTTTGCTCAACATTGTAGTAGTTCAGTTTTAAATCTGCCAACTTATGACTTCATGCATGTTTTGCATCGTCCCAAAATGGTATTAATTTGCTTACATTGAGTGCCAAAATTTTGCGCAATAATTTATTATTTTATAGCATCATAATTTTCATTGAAATTCAAATAGTTTATGTTTACCTTTATATCTTTTATACAATAGAATTCTGTATTTAAAACAGATCATTTATAAAGCACGAATGGAATATTGTAAGGATTTTAAAGATTTGTGGGAATATTTCAAGAAATTTATTTGTATCATTGTATGTATCAAGTATATATATTATGTTCATTAATACTGCTTTACTCTTTAATTTGCTTTCTTTTTCCTATCAATTTTCCAAACGAAGAGAAACATTTTATGTTTTGTTTATGTACTTAAAACCTCATATCCTAGCTGACGCTGATCTCTTACACCCAAGCTCACACACATACACACACACACACACACACACATATATATATATATATATATATATATATATATATATATATATATATATTATGTATGTATATTATGTATGTATATTATGTATGTATTTATAGTTAACCATTTTATAAAAATTTGCATTAGTAATATTATTAGGCAGATATATTATTTTCTCTTGAACAGTTTGATTGGTACTTTTACTTGAAAATCTTTCAAAAGAATTTTTTATAATGAATTGTAAGTTTTGGAGTGAGCTGTGCACATTGTCGCATATTGTTTCAATAGTATCTAGATATTGCAAATCAGTTATTCTAATTTGCTTTTTTGACTAAATTTGTTGCAGAGCTTTCATAAATGGCTGCATTCTGCAATATTTGTAATATGGATTTTATTTATTTATTTATTTATTTTTTTTTTTTTTGCAAATGTTATCCTCAGTCATTTAAATAGCAGGAATCAAGATTTCTCTAAATGTGTAATTAATCGGTATTCTATTCTCCTAAAATTTTTTTATGATGAGCGTAATCTGTTTGTAGTCCGTGTAATGTCTAATTTCAATTAATATTCACGTCATTATTATCAACATAATATGTGCTAAAATTAATTGAAAATTTTCAAAATTCTTAGTGCACTGTTTTCACATAACATTTGAATAATTATCATGAGGGCATTTGCTGTTAATTAATCGAAATTACTTAAGGTTCATTCTTCCAACATTCGGAAAATAGTTTCGTTTGCAAGTGAGATGTGTCTTGTGAGTTACTCCAGAAATTGAATTTCAGACCTTTTAATATCGCACATGCACCAGCGTCGTCTGTTAAAATGTGTTTTCGGTGAACTTTGACTTTCATTCGAAAAGCTATTTTCAGGTCACGTGACATATTTTCATCGATCTCCGGAGACCTGGGATGTATTATGCTCCTTTGATCGTCTTCTACTTGAGACGGAAGCTCCCGATGAATTAGAACCATCCCCTCTCTCTGTACACATAGGTACAATAGCCCTCCTTCCACATCATTTTTTCTTTTTGAATTACTTTGTCTGCTTTTATTCCATAGACAAAGAGGAACATCGATCCACCACCCTATTCCTTTCCCCACCCAAATCTGCGGAAGTACCTGTCCCGAGGCATGGAACGTTTATTTAAAATTGCACATTTTTCCAAACAACTTTTTTAAAAAGCAAAGTAATGCAAATAGGCCTGTCAAAAATCAAATTTACTAAGTTGACGCGCGTTTTATTATTTTTATTTAAGTATTTTTAGAACATTTATAATATTTAACTTCTTGAAATGACGTTCATATTTATAAACGAAAGCTCTGCAGGTAACTTTATTTTGTTTAATCAGTGCAAAACTTTTTTTATTGTATTCTATATTTTATTTGAATAATTTAAAGGAAAAATATATGTAAATATGTAACATTTTTTGGAAACTGTTGTACGGTGCTTTACGTTTGAATATTTTTACTTTTAATCGTTTACCAGTTTACTTTCCGAGAGTTCTTTACTTGTCTTAGTGATTCGTAATTATGTCTGAAAACAAATAATAATAATAAAGTCTGCAGATGGTCTATATAGATAGTTGATTATGCAGAAAGTAAATGTATAGTTTACATCTTTCATAGTTCAACAATTGCCACGTTTGAACATTGGACCTTGAACTTCGAAAAGCGTTGTCATACCGTGATGATACGATAAACTCATTGCATTGAATTTACCATATTATAACGCTTACACGGTTGTTTTTTTTTTTCCGTGCTCTTGAGCCATGTATACTTTTATTGTATATTGAATTTTATGCATCCTTATACTGAAATGATTTTACATCCTTTAATTACATAATTTTGAGAATAATTAAAAATTAATTTTTAAGAAAACGTTTAAACTTTTGTGTTTGTACTAAACACAGTTGCAACAATTGAACAATTGTTATTAAATAAAAAAAATTTTTTTAACTTGCTTTGTAAATTATTCCGGTTTGTAGTTCAGTTTTTTTTTTTTTTTTTTTTTGTTCCATTCTCTTTGAAAATGCAGTATTTGAAAGAATGAGGAATAAGCATACAAGTACAGTTTCCATTGCTTTATGCAATGGAATCATTTGTTTTTTTCCCCACCTGTGCTATATTTTGGCCTTTTTCTAAGAAGGCTAGAAAATAACAGCAAGAAACTGTTAATAATGAAACTAATTAGAAACATATTGTGAAAATGGCCTCCCATTTAAAATTGGTTAAGTGTTGTCACAACGCAGTTTGTCACTACGACTATATTTTTGTGCTATTAGCGGAATAATGGACGTTCATCTAGTAGTGTAACAGACAGCATCACAAGTATTTTTATCATTTAATATTTATGTTAGCATTTCACGAGTTTCTCGAGAGTATAACTGTTTATCTGCATAATCCTGATGTCGACAAATAGCATTGGAAGCCGTTGTAACAATGTGGTTTATTCAGTATCATTTTTACAAGCTTTTTTTTTCATTTTTATCATTTTTTAAAGTTTTTTTTTAACAAAAAAATTTTAATCTCATTCTAAAATTTTACCTCTGTTAATATTTTACTGTTCTTTATCAATCTGAATCGTACTAAACTCTGTAAAATGTAGCATTTAAATTTATTTGATATTAAAAAGCAGTTTTTTTTGCTTATGTAGTTTGGGACTTTATGATTACGCAAAATTTTAAACGCAAAATATTTGGATAGTAGAAATTCATAATTATCATTTATTGGAAATTAATGAGTGGACTTAGTTAAAACTTTACACTTTTTTTAGTGTAATTACTGCTGTCAAAATTTCGCAGCTGATAACAAAAAGCCATTAAATATGAAAAAATATCGCCATTAATTTTATGATGGTCTGCATTTCGGAATGAGATGTTCGTACTTAAGTACTATCAGCCCTCACTTATCCTTTAAACTGATGGTATATTTATAGTTTTACAGAACTTTTTTTTAAAATTAGATTTAAAAATATTCGAAGTTTTTTAATTTTAAATTTTGTGATAGGTTATTTTTTAAATTTTGTATTGTTGTTTATTGTATTGGCGCATGGTTAAAAAAAAAATTATTCTCTTGTTTATTGGTTTTATTGGTTTTTGCACTAAGGTGAAGCAAGTTTTATATATATATATATATTAACATTAAGGCTTTTGATTGTTCTTTATTTTTATTCCTTGGTGGGCTTTAAAGCTATTTTAAAACTGAGTTTTTCTATCTTTTTTTATTTTTCTATTTTTGAGATACATTTCATTTATATTCGATGTTTAAAGATAAATAAACGTTCAACGATATATAAAAATAAGATATTGAAATAAACTACTTTTCCAGAAATTTTAAAAACAGTTGACTGTTTTTGTTGCTAGATTTATTTTAATGTAAATTCTTGTTTCTTTTAGTTTATTCGAAAATAAAAATATTTTGACATGTAAATTCTTCCATTCTCTCTCTTTTTTTATAATATCTGGTTATTATGAAAAATATATTATAAAAATGTTAATCAATGTTCTAGAAAATTTAAATGAAATTATTTTGTGTCTGTAAGGTTTTTTTGTATTATGGGTATTATAAAAATCATAGTTATGAAATACAATAGCTTTTACTACTTTTTTTCCACCACGTATATTTTGCCAAGTGGTTAGTGATTTGACTTTCGGTTCGCGTGTTCAAATTCCTCGCTTGGACGTTTAAAGTAGTTTGGAATCCCTTTAAACAATAAGTTCTGGTCTTATTTGTCATCATAAGCTCAAAAGTATTGTTGAGTGGGAAAACGTAACCGTGTCTATTTTAATTAATGCCTTAAATTTTATTTACAGAGATTTCAGATTATGAATTATTATCAATATGAAAACAGCCTGATTCAATCTCGAATTATTGTTTGAAGAATTAGCCGAATTATTATTTGGTAACATCTCATAATTTTCTTGTTAAACACAAATAACGGATCTTTACGAAGGCGATGTTTCTTGAAAACTAAATGTCCTGAATGCAAATTGACCGCAACTTCTTTTTCCTCCTTCCTCATTAAACGTCTCGTGAATTTGTAGGTCGGAAGAAGAACGAAAATAATGTTTTCTCCCTTGAAAATGTTGGCCTAATCTAATCAGCAGATGGAGTGTGTTTTGCTGCTGTACCTGCACTTAACTGCCAGACAGCCGGTTCCGGACTGAACGACTCGCTTTTATTTCCATTAAGGTCGTCGCACTTAGGGATCAAGTGCGTTCCGGAGTGGTGGAGTTTCTGCTTCTATCACCCCTTTTCCAGAAGCGATTACTTATTTTAATCGAATGATGTCTCTGTAGTATGTCTACAATTTTAAACGTAAGCATTTTTATTCCCTCGTTTAGAAATTTTGTCAATATCCTTATGGCTTGAAAGAAAGTAATAGTACGCGCTCAACTATATAAGAATTTTACAAAATAGCGACAAGTGTTATGAATCCTTTTGTCTCGATTTCGTTAGCGTAAAAAATTCCGTCATCAAATGCTGTTACTCCAAACTATGAATTTTTAAATAACCAAATCAATGTTGATAATAAAAATATTACGAAAGTTATTAACTATTGAAAACCTTCAGGGGACTTTTTAGTATATAAAATGATTTATTTAATTAAGAATTGCTATTGTATCCTGGAGAATACAATATTCTAAAATTAAATACAATGTAAATTTTTAAAAAGATTTCTTTTTTAGTGAAATAAACATTTACAGTTAGTTAATATTAAAAAAAGCGATTACTAAGCGCATACTGCAATTATAGTTATTTGCATCTCATTTAGTTGAATTGAAATATTTTTAAGTAGAAATGTGTGAAAAGGAGCAACAGATGTAAGATATCATTTGCTACAGAATTGAATGTTAAGAAAATTCCCACCCCAAATAAAAATTGTGTGAAAAATATCAAAATAGGAGATACTTTTTATATATTTTTAAAAGTGGTATCAAATAGTATTTTTTTTATTTTCTAATCATGTATTAATAAATAATTTGAATCCTTATTAGCAATCCTTATTTTCAAGTATTACTCGACGTATTTAGAGGAGGGTAATTAACGCTCCATGCTTATTTTACTGACGAGGAGAAAAAACTTATAACAATGCTTACGCAAGATTCAAAGGTTAATAAAAAACAAATTCAAACTCCAATTTTCAGTGCTTTTATCGCGAATCAAATAAAATATGAATATTTGTTAGACACATGAAACAATTTTTAATTGTCAAATATCAAATTAGCTTTAATTTTATTTTAATAAAAATTAAACTACCAGAAATAGTTTTCCCCTTGATAACATTTTTTTAGCTCTTTTTTCTAGTGTTCGTTGTACTACTATAATATTTTTTATAAGATTGTGCATTGCAAATCTTCATAAGAATAACTAAAATTGTTTGGTTATCAGCTGATTAAGTCCAAAAATATAAATTTACTATAATAAAAATAGGATCTTTCGTTTAATATATCATTTCTAACATTGTTTTTCAATCACTTGTTTTCGCGTTAATCTCGTACCTTGTACTTTACTCTAAAATATATACGAATGAAGGATGTCAGAGTGATAATTTAAGTACTTAAACGACAAATCTTGCAACTCGTTTTATAAATCAAAATTCCTGAAGGCTTTCTATCACAATATTTACAATCTATTCATTTCGAGACTGCAATTATTTTTAGACAATACTTTAGCTCCTTCTATAGGAAGTATACTTCTCATATATCTCATTTGCTCAATTTTAATTTCAAATCTGTTGCAGTGAAATTCCATTCAAACATTGATAACTTCTTAAAACATTTTTTAATTCTATATTGTTAAGATAGTCATATATTCTCATTTTAGTCAATTAAAGTCATAATTAAAAGGAAATTAAAACTTATATCTATTAAATATAATTTTCATTATTTAAAAAATAGTTGTTTTATTTATGCAAAAAAAGTGCTAATAATTATATAATGTACCAAAACACTGTTTTGCATAATGGTTTTGTTTATTAAAACAAAATGCTTTTACCAAAATATTTTTTTTTTTTTGAATAAATGTATTGAAACACAATACATTTTTATTGTTAAATAAATAAGAGTATTTTAAATACGCTAAATGTATATTAATGGTTTTTGCAAATTTTATGTATTTTGCTGATATTTAACCTAAACATTAGCTCTAATAAAAATTAAACTTTTTTTCTTTTTGTTTGTTATAATGCAAGCAAAGTAAATTCTTAATTTGATATCTGAGAGACAGCTTAGAACATTTGGAAATCGCCTTGAAACATGTATAGATTTACTTTTTTATCAATTTTATTATTTTCTAATGAATTGAGGAGTTAACAATCTGAATTTTACTGTTATATAATCTTTGTATTGCTTATAAGTCCTTGTAAATATTGTACTCCTATACAAATTTAAAAAAAAAAAAAAAAACGTATATAAGTATTAGACAATGCTGCTTAAGATTATGTCAAAAATCGCTTACAGAAAAACTAAACAATGTTGCGATAATGGGAATAAAATTATACAAGACATAGAAAAATTTGTTTTAATCACTGACATATACAATTTTTGCAAAACAGGTAGTCTAATAGTTGAGGATGTTGTAAAGTAATTAATAATCTCCATGTATAAGAGTTTGCATGAGATTTTCATGAAAGATCGCGTTTATGTATCGCAAATGAAGAAAATCCGAAGATCCTTAATCACCCACCCTAAGAGTTCTGTATGTAGAAAGGCATTGTGTTCAACAGCGAATAAGACCAAAACAGTTCTCTGCAAAGTCTTTTCTAAGTACTAATGAACGAGAATATTACTTTCCAGTTGTCATAATAATGTGACTCGACCGTATATTTTAATTTTAAGATATTTATACTTTTTGAGAAAGCATTATTTTTATAATGAAAATTTTTTCCATAGATATTTATAATTTGTCTGATTTAAAATATATAAAACTGTAGCATTTTATAATTGATAAATTTTTAGGAATTATATGCAATGTAGCACTAAATAATAAATAAGCCGTATAGTTGTAAGGTTTTAAGAATTTAGTTTAAATTAAGTTTAAATTTAAGAAAGATCACCAGTTTTTTGTTTTAAATTTGCCAGTTTTGAATATTATATTTGATACACAACTGCCAAAATTTTACAAAACAGTTAACTGACCCTCTCATCTTTAGAGAACATATCTTTTAAACTCACTCTCATTGTCAGACGCTGCATTTGCGCTTCTTATATAATTGAACTTATCTGCTGCTTTTCGAGTAGAATTTGATATCTTTTATTGACAATACTTGAAGGATGATATCTGCTTCCGGATATAGAAATGCACTATCGGTCACCAAATACATTTTCAGCTGCAGAAATCTCTTGTGCCACCTTGAAAAGTTGCCCATTTTCTCTTTTGACGTCATTTAATTTCTCTTTACCGATAAGAGAAATAGATCGTATGGGTTGCAAAAACAAAATGAAATGCATCATTTTAATGGTTAAAATTATTACTCTTTAATATTTGATTAGTGGGAATTTTGATTTAAATTCTTGATCTATTATGAATTTAACTCTACATCTCTAAATATTTCGTTTTTAAACTTGGTAAAGTGTATCCTTAATTTGTAAAACAAGTTTTAGTAGCTTTTTTAACGAGTTAGTTTTCTACACGTAGTGTTTTCTTAGATTAGAGCAATTTATTTCAAGTGTTGATTGAAAAAAGAAAATTTTGTCTGAGAAATGCAGGTTATAAAGAAAAGGAAATGGGCATCAAATTAGTCAACGTTTAACAATTATAATTGCTTTTAGGAGTGATGTATGCTAAATTATATGAATGAGATAACGATTGCAAAACTTAACGTTAAACATGTCTGAGAAGCTAATTTAAAATATTTTAATTTTAATCGGAAAAGTAATAATTATATGTAAGGTCAAATTAATTGTTATTTTGCATTATAAAACTCAGCGCTAATTTTAATATTATTTTACTTGAGTCTGCTTTGATAGTCTAACAACTGAAAGTTGTTAGGAATTTCTGAACTTGCATTATGCAATTTTTCGTTTTTCGGATAGATATTTTTTAAATAACTTTCTTTACATATATATTCTATTCAGCTGGTATTCTTGTAGCACAAAGGAAAAATCCAGAAATCTTTCCCTTGACAGATTTGCTTGAAAAATAAATTGCTTATTTTTATTGATGATTTAGCTCTGTTGTCAGATCATAGTTCTTGTGTACCAAAAATGGCCGTTGAGTGGCAAACAAATCAAATCACGGATTACGAGTGTTAGAATTTATGTGATTCGTTAAAATCATGCTTTCCTCTATTATGTTCTATATAGTTAATATATGCATCTTGATAGGACACTTGTTATAAGAGCATTTTTATCTGTTTTGAAGGAAATATCACATTTTAATATCTATTCATTAAGTTTATAAAAATTTTCTGCCTTAAAATAGCGGCATTTTATCATAACATTGTGTTTATGATTTAAAATATTTCGTTTCGTAAACTTAAATTTTGTAACTTGAACAATTGAATAAATAAAGTTCTAATTTAAATAATAGCAAAATTCGTGCATAAGCATATTATTTTACTGTTAACTGTTACGAAATTTTTCCGTTAACATTAATTTTCTGCGTATATATTTATTTCTGTCTACCTAGCCCGTGGTAATCACTCTTCAGTTTTGATTCATAGATAAATGACGAGGAAAACATTCACACTAACCTTTCCTTTTAAATTTCTAAAGTGACTATAGAGCCTACGGAAGTAGATACATTTCTTCTCTTTTTTTGATTACACTTACGACTTCATTTAATAATTTAATAGTTTTGAAATCTACTTTATTTATATCGTAACGTGAAATTTAAAATTGAGGTTTTAAGAAGTAGGCAAATGTTTGCTATACGCATGTATAAGCAATAACTTTGCATAGAATATCCAGTGTATGTCAATACTGATGTGAATTTAAAATTTATACAAAACAACACATTTCAGTTTCGTCCAACTTTCATCTAGTTCTAAGAAAACTATTAATAATATTCTTGAGTTGAGAAATTTAAAATATTTTATAGTTAGTTTTTCACCATTGCCTTTTAAAATCGACAATACTCTTAAAAGCGAAATTATTTCAAATTTGACTTTTCGATTAAATCTAACTAAAACGAGGTTTGACAATAATTACTTTTTTCAACTTAGGATTAGATAATTGATGAAACTCTTTGTTGAAAGTTTCTTCGATATCTTATTGATTTTCTTCTCTGTTTGCACATGCGATACGGCCAGATTATCAGGGATAAAAATAAGATTCTTTCTGAACACCTCCATGCTTCCGATGATAACGCCAACCCTTTGTTGATTCAGCCATTACTGATTCACCACTGAGATCATACAGAAACCACCATTCTTTATCAAGTGTCAGTTCAACACGCGCCTTGGTGATTATCTCACTACGGAAGTGTTTTCTCCAGTAGCCATTTAGAACGAGCTGCTTCTTTCCTGTATTTGTATCACAATAGAACTAGAATCCGAGAATAACAGCTGAAAAACGCTGAAAGGTTTCATTGCGTTTTACTTTTCAAAAGTTTTAGTATAGTGAATCCTATTACATGTTTAGAAAAAATTCTGAAAACTCCATGGCACTCATTCCAAGAAATGCAACATCCTTCTGACATTGCTGGGATCCAGGCTGGGACCTATAATGCGTCACCATGCCACAATGGTGATTTATTAGGTATTGGACTGTGGAAATGCGAAATTGAATCCTTTTATTTCACTTATTTTCTGGCTGTTTATTTCAAATAACTGAAATCTTTGAGCACAACGAAATGTGTCGCAAATTTGAACAGCGATCAAATTGACCATATTGAGACGTAAGATAACATATTCTAAACAAAGACCGAGCTGATAGCTGCTCTGGCCTTACAGTTTGTGGGTTCAAATCACATCTTGGGCTTGGATTCTAATAATAATCATGTCATTTCAATTCATAAGTGTTTTTTTAATAGTACTACTTAAAAGTGTTAAGCATTTGTGTTTACTGAATTGATTCATAATTGTAATTTGCGAGTTTGTTTCATAGGGAAATTTTTAACAATGGAGAATGCAAAAAATTACAGTCATTATTTTTCAATTATTGTTTCACAAACCATAACAAACACATTCTTTCAAACTCTTATAAAAGTGTAATATTTTATAGAAGCAATAAGTTATTTCAGACGCTATGTGAATACATAATTGGAATCATACTATATCATTCGAATTCTTCATAATATACATATGAATTTATGCGTACACTTGCCTATCCACACTATAATACTATAAATCTGTAAATCTGCAAAGAATTTCAGTTATCTTCTAATGCAAATTTAGAAAATATATTGTTAATCAAAATCATTGAAAGAAGTAAATATGGACAAGCATTTATGAATAAGGGAGTATTTTTTATGGTAATTTAAATCTACCTATTTTTATAGAATTAAATAAAAAATATTCATATATTTTCCTATGTATCTAAATTTTTTACGAAAATTGTTCTTAAATAAAAAAAAAAAAGCTATTTTTGTTATATATGCTTTTTCATTTATACTTCTAAACTCCGTATTTTTGTTAAATTAGTTCGTTAGATTATGTAAGTATATGTAAATTTTTATTTCCTATTTCTCCTACTTGATTTATGCATAAATTTTGTTGAGATGAGTACCTAGATCTTTCTCTGACATGGAAAATAATTTAAGTTTGTATACCTTTTTGCTTTTATTCATTGCAACTGAAATTAGTAACGTAATGTAATAGAATTTCATTTTTAACAGAAAATTTTACAATAAATGTATTTGCGTTGGTATAAGAAATAAGAAAGTTAATTAAAAATTTAATGTTGATAATTCTATAGATGGTATTTATATTTAAAAGTTTTTTAAAATAGAGCAATGATAAATTGCTAATAAAATATTGTATGATCGTGAATGAGTAATTCCACTGTAATACGAAATATTTCGTATTTCGTTCCTCAAGCTAGTAATTTAAGTAGATAAGAGATTCTTTGGCCATTGTCTAATGTTTCTAAAAATAATCCATTATAGTGTGACTTTGTTTTAAAATAATTTATAGAAATGTTCAAATAATTAAAATCATTGATACAGTATTGTAAATTAATTGAAAGTTTGATTTTATTGATAGCAGTAAAACATTTTTTAATTTACTATCGTGTACACTAAATTATTTTCACTTAAAATTTATTTGTTTTTGCTAATCTTAGTCAAATGAAATACGAGAAATATCAGAAAACTAATAAGATCTCTCTCTCTCTCTCTCTCTTTACTTCTTCTAGTTGGGTTTAAGTGGAACTGGGCACCTCTCCTCTGTGGCGTTTTGTGCCAAAGCCACAAACCCAATTTAACCTAATTCCAATGAATTGGGTCGCCCACTTTATTTATAAAATCAGATCGACCCTTTATGGAACTAAAGTGCAGGTCTTTTAGCATTTATAATTCCTAGAGTATTAAACCGAATAGAGGCTAAGGCATCACAGTCAAAAATGATGTGATGCGTCAACTCGTCGTCCTTGTGACATTTCCTACATTTAGGGTCTTGAACCAATCCCATAGTATGGAAGTGCTTCCTGAAATAATAGTGACCAGTAATGAAGCCTACAATGGTACGTATCTTCACTCTAGAACAGTTAACAATTTCATAGGCTACATTAGCAGATGATCCAGTGATCATACTTTTGGCATGTTTTATTCATCTCCTGTTTTTCCAGAACAGTTTTATTCATCTCCTGTTTTTCCCATTCGAGAAAAATGTCTTTATTCTCTCGCTACTTAGTTCTATGGGTGATTCAAATAAAAACATGCGTTATATTTAGATAGGGAAAATAAATAAATAAATGTATTATTGAAAATACTCAGTTTTTGAAATTGTTGAACTTAAATAAAGAAAGATAACCATTTTTGAAGATAATATTAATGAACTCATAAAATTGATTTTAGCTTATGCTAAGAAAATGAAAGAACTACCGTTAATTATAAAATTAAAAATTTGTTATGGGTTTACGAAAATAAAATGTGAAGTTAATAATACATAAAATGTCTTGAATTATTAAGTAAACAATTTTATAATATGTATGTATACATTTTCTTGAATAGATTTATAAAGGTATTTAATAAATATGAGAAACTAAGCCTTTTTTTATATAAATAATAATAATTAGAAGAAAGAAAAAAAATTGCCAAAAACCAAATGTATTTAATTTAAATTTTTTAATCTCAGAATTACTTAAGTATTATAATTTTTCATTGAAATTTTTTGTGTAATTTTTAATTTTACTAGAAATTTGTTAACGAATTTAAGAACTCTAAAGGTATTCATTATTATTTATATTAATTAGTGTTTATTTGTACTAATTACATAATAATTAATATAAATAATTGAATGAAATTGTTTTTATTGTGTGTAGTTGTAGAATTATTTAACTCTCTAAAACAATCATCATTAGTTTTCAAAATAAAAAATTTAATTTATATATATATATATATATATATATATATATAATAAAGATTTGTAAATTTTTTATCGTCAATCGAAAAATATATTTAAAAACTATGTTACGAAATATATAATTGTTAAATATAATTTAAAACTATGTTACTAAATTACGTGTACAAAATTAATGAGTATATTAATTATTCAGTATGTGAATGATGTGATTATTCAATATGTGAATTTCTCCCAGAAAATTTTTTGTAAGAATCCTCGAAAACTTTTAAGCATCTTGGAATTTGCTCCTGAGAACCAGTCCGAACCTCGAATTTCATATTCAGTTGTATAAAATCTTTGAATTTGATTATTTTAAATAGGAAAACGTTTATCACATTAAATTTACGTTAATAATGGTTTTTAAATTACGTTACATTAAAAACGCATTAAATCTACTTTACTTTCATAACGTTTTTTCATTAAATTTTTTTATCTAAATCTCTCTAAAAGATCTAATTAAAGATTTGTAAATCTTTTTATCATCAATCGAAAATATAATTGAAAACTATGTTACGAAATTACGTGTCCAGAATTAATGAGTATTTTTGATTTTAAATATTTTTAAAATATTTTTGATTTTAAATATTTTTAAAATATTTTTGATTTTAAATATTTTTAAAATATTTTTGATTTTAAAAACTTTTTAAAATAAAATTAATTCATTTCATGATTTTTTTAATATTATTATATATGTTAGTTGAATAAAAATTTCAAATGAATATTTCAATTAACATAGAATTCATTTTCTATCTCTGTTTATCAATGGAAACACTTCTGGTCATCTTAAAACTTGACTTCTGTTTATTAAGATATATGTTTGAAAAGTGTTTTTAAAACTGTCTGAGTACTTTACATTGTACAATGGAGATAAATGGTTGTGGAGGCTATCATAGATTAGCTTCTCTTACTCGTCATTTCTAATCGAATAAAGATAACATTGTGAAAGTATATCAACAAAAATGATCGGTCGTGTTTAGAAAAAAAATCCTTGTAGAAGAAACATATTAAAGAACTGTTTTAGCAAAGGTATTTGCTATCGTAATTTTTTGCAATATTTAATAAATTTATCATTATATCTGGTCATATTTTTTTAAAGAAACTTCAATTGCAATTCGGGACTTGCGAAATAGTTGTTGGAAATTTGATGTTTAAATAGACAAAAACAATTATTTAACAAATGATTAGCAATCTGAAATCGCGGCTATCTTTAAATGTGCATTTTTTATCACACCAGCTCCAGAATTTTTCTGGGACCGAGCTGGCAGCTGAATAATAATCACATTGTGGTCAAAACAGTTTCTTAGTTCGATTCAATTTTCAAGGTGGATATTTATATAGTAGTTTAGAATCTTTTTAAAATTAAAGGCTCATGTCTATTTATTCCTTTTTGACTACTGTGTGGACTAAACAAATAAAATTTCACGAAGAATAAATACTATGTTTTCAATTGATTTGTGTAATCTGCAACCTTCCAGTTAAATTCCACATATTTCCTTCAACGTCTATGACAGACGCACACATACGAGGATAATTGCCATTTTATATATATATATATATATATATATATATATATATATAATATGCATGTATATTATATGTATCTATATATAATGACGTGATCTCTTCATTTATTTTGATTTTGAATCAAAACTGAATATATTATAAAATTTTTAAACCATTTTTGAATACGTATGGGATGGATAAATATTAATTTCCTTATATTTTTGGAAAAAGTTATACAGAAAATAGGTTTCCTTTTTAATTTAATATTATCACTAAGATATTTAGTTTTATATTTATAAGGGAATCAAAATTATAGATTTATACACTTACATACATTTAAATACGTACATAATAGAAGTGCCAAAATTGATTTATATTCGGCTATAATATCATATCGATATATTTTATCCACGTTTTCTTCAGACACATAATTAGTTATTCAATTATTCACTGTAACGAAAATCGACAAGAGTAAATGAAATTATGCATATAAATTAAATTGCAAACTATTTGAAAAAATTTTCCGAATTTGTAAAGAACAAATGATTCATTCATTCAATTATTTATTTTATTCACCTTTTCAACAAAAATAAATCTGATGCTATCACATTTTCAATTTATTTTTGTTTATTATATTAAATAAGAAGTTATGAATTCCTTATTGTTTACAGAACTTCTGAAACCATTTATGTATCTCATTTTCTTTTCATTTGTTGCTTCTATATTGGTTGAACGTCACTTCTTGTTGATTAAAGGAATTTTGCTCACGCCGTCAGACTCGTAAAATTCTGTTAAGAACCTGATTCGGTCGGAGACATTTCGTTACTAAGGATATTATTTAATTCACGTTTATCTTTTTTCAAAGGTTACAGTCTGAACGGTTAAGCTTTGGCCTACACTCTCTGAATTTAGTTTCTACCTCAAGTAAGAATGCTTGTAATCCGCTACCTAAAGTAGTCTACTTTGGGTATTGACGACTCTCATACCAAAAAACAAAAAAAAGCTAATAGGGTTGTCGACCAACAACCTTTGGTAAAAAGTGTCCCCCCCCCCTATTTTTTACTCTATATTTCCCGATATTTTGTGGATCCATTAAATTAGGTCGATCAATATGAGTGCTAAAAATGTGCTAAATGTTTTTCCTTATATTGCGATTTTAACGGCTTCCAAATTGTGACCCTTTCCCTGATAAATATTTCCCCTCTATATGTATTATACATCCTATTTCATATTTTCAGGTATTTTCACCCTGAGTGTCCCATTGTAAAATTTTTGAGCAATAAAAGAAATACGAATTTATAGTTACAAAAATTGTGATGAGAATTAATGTAAAATTGAAATTGCAATATTAAACATGTTAGTGGAAAATAAAATTATATAAACATTGTAATATTGATCAAAAGATGAGAATTTATAAAAATAAAAATGAAAGATTTCAAGTGATTGTCATTCATAGAAATGTAAGTTAAATTGGTAACGAAATGGTGTTAGTGTTCTGGACATTATTTGTAGTTTAACTTACAGTTGTCGTGAATTAGATTGCTGCTCAAATATGAATGTTTTGTTGTTTTAATATGCTTAAGACGTTTGTAATTCAACTTACCCAGTAGTTTTGAATCCAGTTTTATCAGTGTTTTCAGGCTGATAAAATTTCGTGTACGAAAAATGACTGTATAGCAACAATCAACTAACATTGTAATATAGAAATGCTTATGTTGAAAAAAATAAAAATTCACACTTTGTGGTTGTGAAAATTATACTATTTACTATAGTTATTAATTCCAATAATTTGGAATGATCTAGAATATTAAATTCTATATTCTTATTTGGAATCAATTTGTTTGTTATTCCATTAGGCTATTAGAACGAAACATTCTGGCGAGCACTACATAATATTACTATAATACGAGGACATTTCTTAAAGTAAAATGTTATAATTCTTCGACTGTTAGTTAATGCTTTGCTTATTGCTCCTTATTCATAAATTAACTACATTTTTCTCAACGAAAACGCATCTCTAAGAGAATATTATCTTTTCCGACTCGCCTCCTTTCCTTTTTCCTTTACAATCTTTGTGATTAAATCACTTGATATGTTTAATGAATTCTCTGTAGAATTAATATGCATATTCAGCGAAGAATCTAGTAATATCAAATTGCTAACTTTCGCTGTGTGCATGCAGTCAGGATGAATGAAGAAGCATGCGATATTTCCCACTGCTTAAAGTCTGGGCATCTAATAAGCTTTCCAATATAAGCTACTTTTATAGGATTACTTACCAGTATCTATAATATCCGGAATTTTCTGCTTCCGAATTCAACGCATAATTTGAAATTGAATATTAGTATATTGCCGATTGAAACGTAGATTTTCTTCACATTCATGATATGAAAACTTTAAATGCACTCATTTCCTTATTATACCATACTCACTTGACTTTGGTTTTTAGATGACCGAGTTAGCAGCTGAATTTATTTGCACTCTGGTCTTCAGTTTCACTTTTCATTGGATTCGATTTTCACCTGTGGTTTGAATGTTGTGGTTTAGTATCCACTTTAAATAGTTGGTTTTCATCTTTTATCTCCGTTTGTAAAACTATAACTGTTGAGCAACAAACAAATCAAATCTGGTTTTTAGTTGAATAGTTTGATTTCCACTCCCTATTCAAATGTAGATGCTTTTGTGCAATGGTTTAAAATCTACTTTTAACGTAGATACTTGTGAAATGAACTCTTGTGAGCATAAAGTGATCCAAAAGCGCAAATTAACCAAGTATTTTTTGAACCATTAAGATCTTACAGAACTCGAAATTTATCAAATCTGGAAAGTTCATTTTTACTTGTGAAAATTGTAAAAATCATTTTTCTAGGATGTAATATGAATTGAGATATTGTCAAATTTTTATCAGTTGATGTATAGACTGAGAAATTTATTTTAATAGAATAAACTATTTGTTCCTTTTTAAAAAATATCTTTGGGAGATTGGTGAAAAAGCTTTGTAACTAGTGATTTTCATTTAGTTGTTGTAGTTAGTTTAAATGTTAGCTACTATTTCATAATTTTTTGCCCCTTCCAAAATCACTAAAAAGGAAAAGTGAAAGTGACTGTTGAAATCAATGTAATCCTATACTTAAACATATTTCTGTCAGGAGTCAGTAACTAATATCTGAATTTTGATCCCCAGAAAGTTAAACATACAGATGCTAGTAGTTCTCAGTTCAACGTTGGTGGGTTCAACTTTTGCTTCGGCCGCGAATGTTTATTGATTCAGAATTCTTTATAAACCATTAATCTTTTTTAATTTACCATCATTTTCAAAAAAGGCTCCTATAACAACAAATCATAAGCAGAGATCATATTTTAAAGTTTTAATTTTATTCATTCAATTTGATTTGCTGGTATTGCAGGGTAGTTCGAGCATCTAGATTGATTTAGAATTCTTCGATCTTTTAATAAAAACGATTCACTTTTCCCCTCATCATTCATTAGTTATGACTTTAATCGGTTTTTGATAATTAAATTCCTGATCAATTGTCCCGCTAAGGATCCGTAGGATTCAAAGCAAATGTATTTCAACATAAATTCATTTTGAACGTAGCGTACATGTTCAAAATAATACGAATTTATTTTTAAGCACATGTTAAACAAATAAGTGAAAATTTTGTTTAATAAAAGAATCGAAACTTAATTTTCAATCATCTGCTTTTATAGTTTCTGAATTAAATTTACATTTTTTAACAGTAATGTATCAGCTATAAATGTTCAAATTGTAGCCATTGAGGGGCAAATCAAACTTTAAATCAAATATATTTCAATCTGGGGGAAAAAATTGTTTGCCGTCATTTAATTTTGTATCGCTAGCTATATTATATAATATTAATAATATATGTATATAATACATATATTTTATTGATAAATCTTTTGAAAAGAAAGTGACAAACTCATTAAAAATACTGTATTTAGATTTATGTATAATTAGATAGCTTTAATTGCAAGCAGATTTTACATTAACAAATGATTTTTGAAATTAATTTTATTTATAAAAATGTTTCGCGCGCGTCAAAATATCAAAACGTACAAAAAATTATCTAAATTTTTTTTTTTATCAATGAAGTAATATTTTAATGTGTTTATATATGAATAATTTAAAACTTAAATTTGTATACTACTGGGTCTAAAAGAAATTTCTGGTCCGATTGTTCTTGTTATTTTATTGATTTAGATTAAATTATCTTTCGCTTTCAAATTGTTAAGCAATTGTAACAAATTCATGTAAATTACAGTTTGAAAGGAATAAATGGTTTTTCTCTTTCATTTTGATGTCAATGCCGATATGATAATGAGATGAAGAGCGTCGACGAAAATGAATGTCGACAGCTTTTCTTCGCTTTTAAGGACATGATAACAAGAACCTTGGTGACAATACTGACAATTTCCCTCTGTCTATATTTATCTCATTCAATGCGATCTTGTGAAGTGGCTGGGGACTCCAGTGTTCCCCGACTCCATTCCGAGATTTCTATTCCTGTCTTGACAGTGCAATTTGTGGGCACTACAACATACAGAACGTTCTGGAGCGTGAGCTGCATGATCATGTCTGCATTGCAAAGTTTGAAATGCGATTGCAGTGAAATTCGTTCGACTATTGATCCCACATCTAAGTCCGAACTTACACACCAGAAGTGCCCGTAGTCTAAAATATTTAAAATAAGATTTCGATTCAGTAAAAACTGCAAAACACATGTTGTGCATCATTATTAAATATTTTTTTTTCATTATTTAAGATTAAAAAAACAAAAGAGAATTCTCAATATGGGCTATGTAATCCTTAAATTATTTCTTATTCCAAGCAAAATTTTATTGTTTAAAAAAATAGAAAAATATGAAATTCAATAGCTACTCTACTGAATTTAATTCTGTAACATTATTAAACTTTATATGAATTTATTATGTTTTATTATTATTAAAGAACAATCTATCACAAGATTGGTTATTCTTGCATACAAAGACAAACGAATGATATTTTATGAGAAATTTAAACTATTTGTCGTGAAAAAGTTATTTTTAGTGTCTTTAACAATGAAATACTTATGTATATAATTCAAATTACATTTAACATGCCTAGTAGAGTTTATATTAGGATCATGCTATTCGGAGTAAAAAGTTCAAAATGCAGCAAATGTTGAACAACGCGAGATTCGTGTTGAGTTTCCGCTTGTGTACACTTATAATTGGGGGATGGATAGTATTTTTAGATTTATTTGCAGTACACTTCCATGATGAAAAGTCTACCCCAAAAAACAAAAATGCTCTAGATAAAAATCTTACGATAACTCAGCTTACTCATTAAACAAGTTCACATAATGCTATCATATTTTCTGTTAAAAATTATTACTGTTGTCTAATTGATTTAATAACTCTTTTGATTTGTTATAAATTAACACTTTTCCGTTAGTTTCCGATTGTTAGATCAAATCTCTAGTTATCGATTATTGCTATGTTTCTTTCATACTAATTCCATGATTGAATTAAAAAGCGTGGAAAGCGGATAATTAAAAAAGCAATTGAATTTAACAGTTAGGAACTGTTCTACGTAATATGCACTAAGACTGAAACGTTGTAATTTCTCCAATATTAATAAAAAAATGCATTTTCAAAAAACAAAGCATTTCAGTTATATATTTTCGTATTCCTTATTTTTATAAGATCTTTGTAATGCTGCGCATTGTTTTGTTTTTTTTTTTTTTTTTTTTTTTTTTATTTAAATTGGAATTTGTTTTTTTTTTAAAATCACTTTTCAGTAAAAATAAGAAAAATTTTAAAATATTTGGATTAAAATGTGTGCATAGATAAACAAAAACATTCTTGTAATTTTTACTTGTTTAAATAATTCCTAATATCTTCAAGATGCTATTGTTTTTGGATAGGATTTTCCTAAAGACTTCTAGTCCAATTTTTTTATAAATTTTAAAATTTAATTTCGTCTTTTATTTTGCTCCTTAAATTCATTTAAAGAGCAAATAAAAAAAATATAAACATGTTCCAAAAAATAACTTAGTAACTAAATGAAATATACAATGTTTTTTTTTTTTTTTTTTTTTTTTTTTCCCCTTATTAATCATGTATTCCGAAAACTGTAAATTCAATGAATTTTCAACTAAAAAAAATCATTAAAAATATTTAAGTAAAAAATAAGAATCATATAAAATGTAAGCATATTTAAAAACATTTTTTCATTTGAAATTTAATCTGCAATCGATGATTTCGAAAATATAGTTCGTTAGTGATCATGTCCCATAAATGACTGAACCAATATGAATTTCCAACCACCCAATCTTCTATTCGATTTCCCCTTTAAGTGTGGTTTGTAGTGATTTAAAATCACTTTTAAATTAGTACTTATGACCATATCATGTAATAGGCCGAGCCAATATGACTGGTCAACGATCCAGCTATCAATTCGACTTTTACTTCAAGTGGTGTTTGGTAACTCAGTATCCATTTTAAACTGTGAGTTTTCGGTCGCATGACAGACTCCTCGTACATATCAAATGATCTTTAAAAGAGAAACCATGAAACTCAATATATTTTTTCAATTCTTACAATTAGTTCACACTCTGTAAATATCTTGCTCAAGTTTTCTATTATTAATAAAATATTTTTTATTTATATACTAGATTTCAAAAAAAAATTTTTTTAACTTGTAATAAATGACAGTTGATGTTTAATACCGCTTTTCAAACATTAATTTATTAATGGAATTTAATTAATTTTTGTTTTATATGGGAGAAAAATAAACAATTGTGTGATGCTGCCATCTGTTAGGTTTAAGAGTCTTTACATTTACGTGTTAGATTAAGTCTTTACATTTTTTACATTTTCTTAAATTTATTTTTATTATCTTGTTGAAGAGTTTATTACTTTCTTTGAAAATTCCACTTAGTGGTTTTGAAATAAGTGAGAGAAGTTGAAAGTGTGTATGTAAGAGAGAATTTTTTTTTCTACATTATAAAAAAAAATGAAATATATTTATAAAGGGCTTTCTGCACTATAGTGAAATGAAAAATTTGTCTCGCAATTAGCAAAGTTGAAGAGCGTCGGTGTAGAATTTTCATGTTTACGGATTGAACCTCGTCGAAGCATAAAAATAATTGAAGCAATAAACTAAAAAAACTTGGTTAACGGTATCGATTCTTGCTTTACAAACGGACAATGTCAAATTTAATAAAATGTAACTAAAATAAAATTTTAATTTGTTGATTTAATTTAGTAGGAACGGACTTAAAAAAAATATTTTTTTATGCATTACTTGTTAGAAAAGTTTATTTATATAATTTTTCCTCTTGTGAGCTCTTCAACCCAAAATATATTACGGAGAATAGTTAACTGTGGCCCGTTAAAATTACAAATGAACCTAGAAAAATACGTGCTCTATTTTTCAATGTTCCATCCATTTGGAATATCTGAACCACAAATAATTAAATGTTAAACTTCCTATATTCTTTTGTAATTTTAATCTTTTATTGCTACAGAAACTATTTATATTGTTTTAAAAATCTCAGAAATAGTTTTATGTCACTTTACAAAAACTTCATTTAGTTCGCTTTACATAAAATTTCCTGATTTTGTATTTTAAAAAGTGTTCCATGAGAACATTTATTCTCAAACCAGACATTTCTGAGTGTTGTCTGTATTTTAAGTATTCATTTGTAGATTTTTACTGCTTGTGCAATTCAATTAATTTAATTAATTTTAAAAATTTTTACATCCATGGGAGGCATTCAAACATCGAAAGAAAAAAAAAAATTCCTAACCACTTACACTGACTATCTTGCCTACAGAAAACGATCGAGTATCCTCCCTTTGATCATCAGTAATTGGATTGGATTTTCGCTCATGCAAAGACCTATGATTATTGTAATCTCTTATGCATGCGCACTTTTATTGGTAAATATAGTTACTTAATTTTAGTTTTTAATTTTTCCCCCTAAAGTGCTGAATTAATTTTTATAAATAAAACCAGAAGCAAAGTTTTTGTTATTTTTGTTGATTTTTAACAGTATTTTGCTGCAGTTTCATTGAACATGATTAATTAGCTTATTTCTCAAATAAGGAATTTTTAAAAACTTTATTTTTTTCCTTTATTTTGGATCTAACTTTAATACTTTTGAATTCAGCGACAAATACTCAAGTAAATTAATCCTGATTGTGTTGGAACTAATAAGTAGAATGACTAGTAAAATTACTTTAAAGTACATTATTTTAGAAAAATGAATAGGCATACAACATTTTAAATTGCTTAAATCTCTTTTTATTTGATAAATATTTTGTTTTCATTATAAGCCCCACCCCCTGATTTTTACCCGACCTTTGTGAGAAATTTCTTTTAAATTCTTAATATGATGCATTGTATCTATAATCGGAACTATTAAAAAATGTTTTTTTCATAAGTTTTCAAACAATATTTTTATAGAATTGAATTTTTATCTCAACTTATACATTCGTAAATAAAAACATATGTTTGGGAATATTTTATAAATTTAAAAAAATTCATAAATAGTTTCAGTTGTAAAACTTGTTTTAATCTTTCCTTTCTTATTAACATTTTTATAAAGAAAAATTAATGAAATTTTCTTCACAGCGTCTATGAAAATTACTGCCTTGGAATTAACGCATGTTTCTCTCGATGTAGATTAATAGGAAATAAATTTATTTAATATCATCGAGGTGGGTCTGGTTGGCTTATAGCATTCTGTTTTGCTATCAAAAGGTAGTGAGTTCGAATTCCGATCCAATCGAAGATCCGTCGTGTTCGTCGTCGTGCCGCCGGCTGGGGCACGTTAAATATTTTGTGGTCGCAATGTTCTCCATGTGAAATGGTACCTTTATATAGCAGTATAGCAAGCCAAATATAGAGTTCTTCTGCTTGGTCGTTCCTGCTTCCAAATTACAAAGACCCATTTGCGAGATTACGATGTCACACCTTCTGGGTGTCCTAATATATACGGTGCCATTTTTTCTGCCCTTTGTAATGATAAAATGTGAAAAATCTAGTAGCCGGGCATTAAATGCAACAACAAATTTAGTGAATGAAATTAGAAATTTTATTTCAGGATTGCTGCGTAAAACAATGTGTTAATATTTATCAATATATATTATAAGTATTGTTTACTCAGACAACTTGTGTTACATATCAAGTTATCAACAATTTTAAAAAATTGTTATAAGAAGTAGATGCCGATTATTTAAAATTGGTGCTGCATGAAAAGAAAGGCAACAAATGCCAGTTGTATGAAAGATATATTATTTGGGTACATCCAAACCATTTATATTTAAATTTAGATATATGATCACAAAACATATAAGTGTTGCCATGTACAATGTCAAAACGGATCCTATTTTTAATCAGGTAATAATACTTATAGCTTTCACAAAAAAATTAAGTGCATATCCTTCTGGCTTAATGGTTGAGTATTGTTTCTCGTAATTGAAAATCCGAGTTCAATTCCAGCGTCTGTTAATGAATAAGAAATGGATAGTACACTTTTGTTGAAGTTGGTTGCCTTGCAGTTTTCTGGGTTTTCTCTTTTGCGATATGTGGATATATCCATCTATCTCTAAAAATTCTTTCCAGAAGACTATGTAAATTCAAATGCATTACAATAGCCTTCAGTTGGGCTGTCCATCTCATGATGCCTTAGTCGCATTATGCCTCATGTATGCCAAAGAAACTCCTTGCTATTCGACCGCTGCTAGATGTAATCGTCTCGAATCTTCCTTCCCACTGTTCTGTTATGCGCTTTTGTCAGTATTCTGTGATAGATGAATGGAATCCATGGATACAGAAATACTCAGTTTCTCTGAGATATGGTCTTGGGGAATCCTACATGCAAGTTTCGTGGTCAAGGTAGCCTCTAAAAATGATCAAATGCCAAAAAATGATCGTTGAGCTATAAACCAACTGTAGTGATCATCAGTGCTACAAGTCTAAGTACGATTTTTCATCAATATTAATGCTTATATAAAATGATTCGAAATTCATTTTAAACCGTAGTTCTCGGGAAATGTTCAAAAAAGCAATCGTAGAATGTCATACCAGTCCTAGTATAGCAAATCTGTACTTGAAAGGCAGATGTACATGGCATTGGAAAGACAACAATGTCTTTCTAATCTAGAAATGTGTCACCAAGCTTAAAAGTTGCATTACAATTTCTTTTTTTTTTAATCATTTCTGCTTATGAAGAATTTGTAAAAATATATTTTATATATTTTTTTAGGATTTTACTTAGTAAAAAGAGAAATATATATCAAAAAACGTTATTTTATGCAACCGTGTAAGAAAACTAAATATTTTTTTTACCTTTATCTTCTAACATTTTTTTATGGGCTAGCGCTTTATTGCTTTTATTTTTTTCCTCTTTGTCAATATCCGAAAATGGGATGTGCGTCAATCCATTTGTAAATTTGACATTTTCTTTTTATTCAGATGGAGGGAAAGTAGAATTTTCTTTTCTCATATGTTCTTCACATTCTTGGATAAAAATAGCCCATCCACTAATGAGGCAGGCGTTCCTTTTTTATTTATACTACTTGGCCCTTTGTTTCGAATTGTTTTTTCACCCGCACCTGTTCACCCGCTATATTTTGATGTTCTTATTTTTATTTTCTTTTTGTGTTCGGGAAGAAGGTTAGCGTCGCGAATTCTCCTCCAAAACTTGTACTCTGGAGCAAATTTAATTTCGGAGGTCCGCCATTTCTTTCTGGAAGTACATATTTGGGAACATTTATACCTTGTCGCAATTAATAAACTTTTTTCTTTTCTGTTTATTTTTCCGAAGGACAAAATCGTTATTGAGACGTACAAATGCTGTCTGGCCAAACCTGCATTTTCATAGAATGTGGGGGCTGAAATGACACCCACCTGTGCTACTGCTGTAAAAAAAATGTTAACCTTTTTTCTATTCGTTAGTCACTGCTAGCATAGACGTAGAAACCTGAAAAAAAAGGACGTATTGTAATTCGTCGTTTTGAGTCCTTGAGAACATTCCAAAAAGTTTGTTTTGCTGCATAAAGCTATCGAATTGTGCTGTAGTTTTGTAAATTAACTTCCTTTCAGTAATATTTAAAGATTTTTTGAAATTTGATTTAAAAGGATATTTAATTTTTGTATACAAAATTTATATATAAAATTGAAAATTCGAATCGTAAAACTTAGAAAGCCTAACTTGAAATTCAAATATTATTTATCTACTTTGTTTTAAATTGTTTTTCTATTTACTTTTTTGTCAACATAGATTATATATGCATTAAAATTTTATAAATTCTAAACTAAATGGTAAATATGAAGGACAGAAACTAAGAGTTCACAGTCTATAATAGAAACAAATTTTTAGAAATCATAAAAATTTTTATGTTTTTATAGAAATTCATAAAACTTTATGAACTGCAATGATTTTTACATGAAATATTTTTCTTAATCCAAGAAAACATGTCACACAATATTTAATTTCAAATGCAATGCTTTTGCTGTCTTATTGAAAAAAAAAAAATCTTTAAATTCCCCTGTTAGTAGAAAATAATTTATTTTCCTTTTCCCTTTTTTTTTTTTTTTTAAAGTTTAAAATTTAAGCTTTTGCATAATTTACCATTTTTAAGTTTTTTTAGGGACATATATTTAAATACAGAATTTTTCATATTTATTTTTTTTAATCCATTGCGAAAAATCTCTTTTGAATGAAATGCACAGATCATGATGTAATAGAAAGCCTGTAAATGATAGTTTATATTACTAAAATGATAAATCTGCGTGTCTCAATTTTGGACGAAAGATTTATTAAATATACGAATGCAAGTTATACTTTCCAGTTATTTGTAAGACGTGACGTTATTTTTTTTCTTTCTATTGCTGTTCTCATGCGAAACAATGGAGATTAGTTATATGAATTGATTTATTTATTAGCAAATCTTTTTTCTTAAGTATTGTGTTTCTGATGTAACGTGTACTTATTTTTATGAAGGGGATAGCTGTTGGCCGAACGATGCATTTTACATTCTTGTTCATATCGAATAAGAGCAGTTTATCAATTGCGTTTCATAGCTTTTCAAAAGAAAACTGTTGTTTTCTATTAAATTTAAATAGTGATTAAGATATTTATATTCTTTTCATTTCAATCTTTCCTGTAGCTTCCTTAATAGGATTGGGCATTGTTATTACTGAAATTACTGTATTATTTCATAAATATTGTGTTTTCCATGCTTTTGGCAAAGTATTTGTTTACTAAATTTGCAGTTCAGTGTAATTTTTTTTATATTTGAAAATTGGTATGACAGGTTTTTCCTGCGAATAAAACAATGAAATATCAATTATTTTGAATCAGCAGCTCTGAATTTACCATGCTAACCTTCAGTTCTTTTGTTCTCAAGAATGTGAATATTTGCATAAACTAAGAGAGGGAGAGAATGTGAGAGGATTTAATTTAAGTAGCTCTCTTGCGCAAAATATATTTTTAGAAAGCAAACAATAAAAAATTAGTTAAATAAGGCGGTTAACCACTAAAATATTTTATTCGAAAAATGTTTAGCTGTAATATTTTTACTCAAATCACACAGTAACTATTAAAAAATTATTTACACACACACACGCGCGCGCGTATTTATACATTGTCTTACTCCTCATATAAATTCCATCTTAAAAGGCAATATGCAGTCCACAAGGAATATTGAATTTAATTCTATAAGAAATTGTAGAATTTTATGAGAGACTGATTAAGAATAACTCGATTACAAATATGATTTTAAAGAAAAGTTTAGTTTCTGATTAGCAGGAAAAATTTCTGAATGATATTTCTTGCATTTACAATACTCTAAAATTATCCAAAAATACTTTTCCAGTGAGTATAACCATGCCGACCTTTATTCACTAGTTCTTTTGTTTTCGCGAATGTGAATTTTTACATCATGTTTTTTATGTGTTGGATTATCATTAACTTTATATAGACGATACACTTGAGAAAAAATTGCTTGGAAGATAAATAATTTTTGATAAAGACAGAAAACTTTTAACTATCACTGAAATAACACATGTGGGCATTTATGCGTCTTTTCTTATTTCATTAGCAACACATAACTTTTAAGTTTACTTATATTCGCTGTGAAAAACATGCTTCTCTTTACTTGATAATTTAAAATATTTTTTATATGTTGAAAAAATAATTGCTGGATCACACTTGAGATAAGTAAATGAGAAAATAATTTGCGAATATTAGTTAATTTGAGCAAATAAATTATCAGTTTCAAAATCTGAGTTGGGACAAGTCTTGGAAGTCATAAAACTTATGAATTACACTTATAACAGTATTATTAACTTTCTGTTGTAAAATGGTAACATATAGGTAAAACGAATGAAGGATTTACAAACTAAATTATGTTATTCATGCAATGAGATCCATTTACTCACCCACTTAATATTTTTTGTAAAGTTTATCATTCAAATGAATTCGTCATTTTAAATTGAACAAAGAATTGAACTCTACTGTTATATAAATTTTTAAATAAAGAATATAACTGAATAAACATTTTAGGGCTCAAATTGTCGAATGTATTTGAGGAAGTTAGTCTTATAAAGCATGCAAAATTATGCCTTTTGTCATTATTATTTACCTTGTCGAGTTAATAAGTTTATTTAGAACGATATCTAAGTTCATTTAAACTATGTAAAAAGCAAATATAGCTGTAAATCTTAAAAAAATTATTTATAATTTCAGAAATTAATAAATTATAGATTGAACCGAAACATTTTGAACACAGGAAAATTTGAAAATGTCAGCCTTGGATGCTGGCACGTTTAACATCGCATGCATTTTTATGGAATGTTTCCATTTTATTGCCATGGCATTTGTACATGCTAATAGCACCTCTGTTTTGCTTTTCTTCATTCTTTCTAATTTGCTACAATTCTACATTGTGCAACTTCGTACGTTTTTACATGCTTGTATGCGAGAAGAATTTCTTTAAAATTGTCCGCATATTTAAAGAGATTTTTTTGTATCGTTGAGAGTATTTTTTTTTTAAATTTATTTTTCAAATTAAATTGTAAAACGTTTAGGTTCGTTAAGAAACTGAATTATATAATGTGTGTTAGATTTTTATTCAGATACTTTTAATTTCTGTATACCTATTTTTTCTTGTGGTAATAAAAATATATAAATACACTCTGCAATTATAAAATTTAATTTCTTTATAATGAATTATTGAAATACGAATTGAAAAAAATAAAAACTTTATAATCGTCACTTCTTCCCTTTGTCATCACTATAGAGAGTAGTATTAACATTTCTAAGAAATTATTTTCAAAATTAAGTTGCAGAAAATTAAAAATAAGACTAAATACTTAAATCTTAGAACTATCATGTTATCTCTGTTAAATAGTGGTAAACTTTTGTCTCTCATTGCTTAAAAATAAAAAAAGCAGCATTAAATAATTTCCCATTAAATTTGGTATAAATTCTGTTTAATTATTCAAATTTTTCAGTTTAATATTATTCTATACAAATTATATTGGTAAAGTTCGGTACTAATACTGCTTTCATATTCGACTTCTAATTTTAACAAAAATTTCTATTTTAATTCAACAAATCATTGATTTGGCATCTGCAGCGCAGATATTCATTTTAAATTATAAGTTTTGATTCAATTAATTATGTGTAAAAATAGACTATCTAATCAATTTATTTTCCTTTTTTAGATATATACAACATAGCTAATTGATTGCAAGTTATAATTTTTTAAATAATTAATGTATAAACATTAAGTGATCAGCCCTCTGGTTTTTAGGTTATTACAGTGTATGGCTTACTTTGAGCATAAATGTTTATCGTCGATTGCAGATTAAAACTAGAAATCCTGATCCGATTCGATCTTGGAACTAAAAATGGCCCTAAAGCTACAAACAAACCAATATTAGAATACCGAATTATGAGTAATATTTCAAATATACATAATAAAATTAATTTATATTCAAGTATTAAATTGTTATTTGATGTATTGAAGTAAGAAATAAAAATAAATAATGTGAAAGAGGTCCCAAGGAGTTGTATGGTTATTATCATAAATTTTTATATAACTATCAATAACTTTCAATATTTATTCGCTCGCAGAAAAGGTTTATTACAAAAATGTTTCATCCAAACTTTAACTTATGGAAACTTATTAGTTTTTATAATGCAATAAGGAAGTTATTCTTTAGAACTGAAATCTAAATACATGTATTCTTAGACTTTAAAGATTTTGAAATGTTTGCTTGGTCATTAGCAAATTTTAAAAATTTTTCCATCCGAGAATCGCTTTTTTTAAGTGTTGAAGCTTTTAAAAAAGCTTAATTTTCTTTTTGTTATTACATTTTCTAAATTTGTAACGCTTTATTCAATTGCTGCTAAGAAGAAAGAATTTAATCTCAGTCTTATGTTCTTCAACGAGATTTCGAAGTAAATTTCTTTTTTTAAAAGTTCAAGCGAATTTAGAAATCTCATTATAAATCTCTGTTCGGTACCTTTCCGAATTTTTATTTAAAAGGATTAGATTGTTGCCTTCTTTAGAACTAAGAGAAAAAAATATGAATTTTAATATTTTTTTGTTAAGATTTAAATGTATTTATATATTGTCCATTGTTCTTTAAAAGAATTGCAGTTTTATTCTGACTATCCAAATTCATAGATTATAGTTATTTGCTTTAGAAGATAATGTATTTATTATTTCTGCAGTTTTTTTCTTTTCTGACTTACAATATAGTAATCTTTTACAATTAGAATATATGCTTTTACATAATTAATATAAGACCAAGACATTGCATTGTAAATAACTTAACAACTGAAACTTTTTATAAGATCTGGAAACTTTTGTTTGATTGACCGTGGCATAGTGGTCGAGATCGCTCCTCGGAACATAAAGATCGGATTCGGCCCCAACCACTTTTGCGTAACTGAAGGTGAATGTTTCGTTTCTTTTTTCGGCATGCACATCTTTTGGGGTGGATTCTTGAGAGTTTTCAGTTTCTTCCCTTGTGCCTTGTGAATGTCTCACTATCAAAGAAAAGTACTCCCAAAAAAGTTAAGCTCTGAATCCAAAATTTTATTAGTATACATATATAATATGCGTATATACACAGTGATTGTACAAATCAATGGAAAACTGATACCAAAAGAAGTGTTTAGCTCCTAATATGATGTGGAAGCTTCTTTTGGAAGTTAAAACTATTGAATGTTATTTGCAATGTGACATACGCAAATTCTGTAACATGGTAATTGGGATGTTTTTTTTTTCCATTTCTCATATAAAGCTTACTCTATGTTGCAGTTTGATTTGTCATCCAACAATCATTTTATTTCAAATGAGGGATAATTAGACCGAGACCTTAAGTGGATTACAAATCACTTAAAATATCCATGCCTGCAATGGGATTCGAAACCTCAACTGTTGAACTGAAGGCCAGAGGGCTAATCATTCGACTGCCATCTCGGCACCCTAATTCCAGAGAGTTACAGTTGGAGGATACCGGAATCTCACTTTTCGAAACAGACCACAGGTGTTCTATTGTATTTAGGCGCAGCTTGTCCTTATTGGACCTTGCGCCATAAAATCCAACCAACCAACCGATCTAGTATATTTAAACTCTGTGGTTGGGAAGGCCTCGAAGATGTGGGTGATTGTAATGGCACGGAAGACTTTTTTAAATCCTCATACTCCCGAAATAATGATTGAACAACTCTACTACGTTGAATAGAGATTTATCTTGATACAGTCACTAAAGGGAAACAATATCTATGCCATTGAATGCAATTTATCAAACAAAAAAGTGGCATAACTGCAATGCGACAAATACAACAATGCGCTGCGCTCTTTTAATGAGATGCCAATATCCCTTGGTTAGATCTAAAATAGTGATGAACTCTGATCCTGCCACTTACTCTACCCTTTCCTCGATATTTGGTAATATTCAGTGCGGATTATCTCATTCAATCTACTCATGGACTGGGCTCTCCATTACTAATTTCGATGATAAGGACAGCTGACGCATAGTCAGATTCGCCCACTTCAATTACACTTCATCATTTTAGCAATTTCCGCTTTCAATATTTTGGTGAGATGCATGGTACTATCTTTACAGTGTAACCTTATTTGATAACAGTTCAATATATTATGCTCAAGCACATCGTTCTTACCTTGGGAAAAAATTTCAGGATGTCGTCACAACAAACGTCTCAATTCCTATCGCTATTCCCAAATAAGACTTTTTTCCAATTTACTTTCTGTAATTAATTTTTTTTTAATTTTATTTTGTCCTTCCAATTTTTTGATAATTATAATTGAAATTTTTTTCAGATCCTTTGTCTGAATGTGATATTGAAGATATATTCACTATGAAAACTGCATATAGGTATGTATGAAATAAATTTTACACATATATAAAAATATAATTAACCATAATTTTTTTTAATTATTAGTTGAGTTTTTTTAATAAAGGCGAATATTTAATTTATAACAAACTAGAATTTATTTATTAAAAATAGTGTTTTGCATGTTTTAATGCTAAAAAAACTGATTAAAAGTTTGAATATGAAAATGAGTGAATGGATTGATTTGTGTATACACGAAGTTTCTGACAAAAATACATTAATAACGTGACAAATGATTTTTAAATATTGAGAAAGGGAAACAAAATTTTCATAAGTCAGTATTCCAACTTTTTTGTTATGAAATATTAACATATGTATGATGTACAAAAAATATATATGTGCATATATGTTTGAATTGATTCAAACACGTACAATGATTTATTTATTGATTGCATAAACAATCAAATAATAATATTTAATGTACATGCAATATATGAAATGAAACATATCTTTATTTAATGATTAATTTTTTTATATAGCGGTTTTGAGAGAGGGAGACAAAATCTTCAAGAATATATAAAATAACCTATCGCACTAAGATACTCAACAAAACTTTCATTCCAATTGCTCACTGAAGAGCTAATCCCACTGACAAATTTACTTGTTTTTGATATGTGGACAAAATTGTATATTTAGCATTATTGATGAAAACAATTATTTCACTCACAGACCAATTATAAGTAACATAAAGTGACGTACTATAAATCGCAAATGTAACGAAAGAAATAACCACTTTATAGTGAATAAATAAAAATGCACATACTGATATTTTAAGCGAATATATATAGCATCTTAAAACTCAGATGAAATGTTGAAATATGAATGCTTTGTAAATTCTAAAATATGAATTTAAAGTCAAATGCTTCTACTTAAAAAAAAAATAATAATAATAAAAATTTAATTTATAAGGGAGACATTATATAAATTTTCTAATTCCTTTTGTTTTATCCTGCATGCATGCAATGAGATAGTTTTGTCGAATTCTTTCAACTGCCATTATATAGCTGATCGCGGTTGTGGAGAAAAAAATAGCTTATTGTTATTATATGAATCATTTAGCTCTAAATACAGGGAATATTATATAGTTTTGCCTTGTTTATATGGCTAAATTGTGTTTCCTATGCCAAATTAAATGTTGAAATTCAGTTTTTATATTTCGTGCACATTTTACCTTGCTGGCAAATTAACTGCTACTGCCCTACCCATTTCAGCTAAATAGTTAATGCTCTAAATTCCCATCGTGAGTTCGATTACCATGTTGAGTGTGGATGTTTCCCACTGAAATGGCTCAAAATCTGTAAACTCAAAGTTCTGGTCATGTGCAAAAAATGACCACTGAACGACAAATTCTGCACATGTCAGCAACTCATGTTTCAGCTTCCATACATTCAACTATAGGTCCTGGTAAAATTCACCTTCGCATACAAATAACGTCAATCAAACTGAACTGGATTCTGAACATGTTTGAGTGTCATGAATGTATCAGCTACTATTGAACCATTTTCAAAAAATATCTCCATTTATTAATAAATGGCTTCTTCCATCTACCAGATTCATTCATAAAAGATAAATTTTCTTTCAAAAAGGCTGAAGAAATATGACCTTTGCTGATAAACTCAACATAAATTAGCATTCATTCATAATCGACAAGAATTTACGTTATGCGTCATATTAAACGTTTTCCTGTTAAAACTATTCATTATATCGAGGAAAACAAATTGCCTGTGATAAATTTTACAAATATATCTTTTCAAGACCGATTTTCATTGGTTACAGATTAGTCGTCTTTGCACTTCAAATCATAAGTTACTGGATTCGATTTTCTCCTCATATGTAGATATTTATATTGATTCAGAATTAATTTGAATCTGTAGAAAGTCTGTCAAAGTAGTCCTCGTATGCCAAAATCTATCGTAGAGTAAAAAATTAAACATTTTTGGAGAAATTAAGGTAATAGGTGTCCAAAAATTAAAGCAAGTTTTGAATTTGCCGCCATTTTTGCAGTAAAATGCTGGTAACCCTGAAAAAAGAATAATTTCACAGCTGATAGTTTAGGGTTAGTAAAAATGAAACGTTGTACGATAGAACAATGTGTTTTTATTATTGGACATTATTTCAATAATAATGAAAGTTTGGTCACAGCAGTACGAAAATTTTATGCAAAATTTGCGTGTATGTTGTCAAAACCTTGTAAATTGTAAAAAGATCGATTAAAAAAATTCAGTGAGACTGCACCACTTGGAGGCGCTAAACACACTGGTCGTTCGAAAGCAAGCCGTTTAAATATCAATATCGAACCAGTGCATGAGAGCGCCGAACATCTATAGGGCGTCGTGAACAAGTGAATTTCAAAAAGCTTTCTACAGCGTATGCTCACAAAAGATTTGTGTTTCCATACTTTACAAAATTCAATTAACACAATAACAGAAGCCTTATAACCATGAACAGCGAAAGAAAAGTGAGCGCGTGGAAAGTATTATTGAACCTCAACAATTGGATGCTAATTTTTCTAGCAAAATCATCCTAAGTTATGAAGCACATTTTCGCTTTGATGTCTTTGCTTATTTCAAAATTACAATGTTTGGGATTCGAAGAACCCGCATGTGATTGTCGAACAACAAATGCACCCATAACATGCCATTGTTTTGAGCTGGAGGTATCATTGGTTCATACTTTTTTGAAAATGAGTTTGTTCAAGCAGTAAATATTATTGGTGCTCAAAATCGAATGTGCTATTGATGTGGCTAATATGTGGATTCAACAGGATGGTGCAACATACCATCCAGCCATTGAAATAATTTAATTACTGCATTAGACATTCCCTAGTCGTATACTCTCTCGTTTCGATGATCAGAATTGGATCGTGTGAATTAACACCGATAGATTTATTCTTATGGGGTTATTTGAAGTCAAAGATCTGTGTCGACAATCTCACAACTACCCGTGATTTACAGCCACAATTATGCAGAAAGGTCATAAAACATTTCGACAAAAAAGCGTATGTGCCAGCAAAGATGTAGAGGCAATTTGCCTGATGTGTTATTCTATAAATAACCTTATTTTATGTACTTTATTATTCAGTGAAAAAATGACAATATAAAGACTAAAAATCCTATTGAATTCACATCTTGCGTTAATTTTGGGGGATGCTTTAAAAATTTGATTTCTTTAACAAACATATTTGGCCATACTCATAACTTCTGAAGACCCATTAATTTCTGCTATCGAATATTGTTACGACGAAAAATAAAAAACGTAATTAGCAAGACTTGCAGAGTGTCTTATGGACCTTAGTAGGATTGTTGCTTTCGAACCTCTACCGTCCATCTTTTCGGAATAATAAAATAGTCTCGCCTGCCGCGTGTGGAAGTAGCGAGAAGAACTAGAAACCTTTCTTCTTCCTTCTCATATTTATTTCACGGCGCGATAGAAAATGGAGTTTCTAAAAATAGCCCCTTGGGATGGAAGCCCCCATCCTCCACCTCTTCCTTTTCCAATGAAAGAAAATGTTCCTGGCTTCCTTCGCCAAGGTATTGTCGGCATATGATTTTTTTTCTTCTTTTTAATATCGACTTCCCGCTTTTTACGTCGCATTGGTTATGAATCTGCGATAACTTGACACCTTCATAGGTGCGTATCCTCTTCTAGAATGTTTCCATCTTGTGTTACACAAAAATTCGCTCTACTTGAAATCGGAATTTTCTTTCTCCTTGATAGCTCTATGAAATACAAGTGAAATGATTGCCTCTGTTGGTGTATCGCCAACTTTCACTCCGTGTTCTGCAATAAATTTCCAGTTATCAGTTTTAGTGGTTTTTAAATATCTCCAGACGATTCCCTTCTGTTGTAAAGAATTTATATCTCGATCTCCTGTGTATATTTCGTTCTCATACTTAAATTTTATTGATTCCCCTTTTCTGAAATCTTTCCTTCATTGTGTTTAAATGTTTTTATCGTATTGTTAATCTATATTAAGCATTCCTATTGCTCATGTTTATATTGTTTTCACAAACTATTATTAATTTTCATTGAAGTAAATATTTTTTTAATTTTGTGTGAAAAGAATAAATTAAAAGCATTCAAAAATGATTTAACAGAATTATTATGTAGATATTTTCTCAGATTAATTACAATTGTAACAAATTTCTTTCAAAATATTAAAATTATTATATCTACAGTTGCATGTTTGAAAGAATTAATTAAAAAAATATTTCAAATTGGCTAATGTAAAAATTAGCAGTTGGGACTTACACAATTTAAATTTTTAAATAAAAACATACAGAACTCTTTTTATTTCTTTAGTTTTTGTGCTTGCATTACTTCTTGATCACCCAATGTTGATCTTATAACCTTTTGCTGAACTAGTATTTGTTTCATAACCTGGATAGTGTGAATTGTATTTTCTGTTATGGATGTTTGGCAATGGTTCCTTGGTCTTTGTCGAATTAATTTACATTTGTAAAATTTATACATAAAAAAAATTGTATATTTGTTATCTAGTCTTACTTTATGGTAGCCATGGATGACACGTTTTCTTCTATAAAAAATTTAAACTCATTGTATTGAAACACACATTTTTAAGAAAAAAAATAATATAAATTTTGAAATTTTCTAGATTAAAATATTTTAATAGTTATATAATTTCATAAAAGACGTTATTTTTTATGTTTTTATTTGGTCTAGGAATATCGTAATGTTGTAATTTATTCTAAAATTTGTATTGTATATGTATGCTAAAAGTTTGACCTCAGAAAATTTGATAATTGAATGGTCAATGTGATAAGAAATCGAATGCATACCAAAATATTGTGTATTTCTTGACACTGTTCTCAACTCAAGTATTCGTCTTGAGGAACACATAAGAATAATAGTCTTCAAAAATATGTAAGCTTTATAGAAATCTAATTATGTTAATAAAATTTTTTGCCGTATTGAAACTAAATTTTTCTTTAGAGAAATTTGACTTCACTAAGTTCCTTAAATGTAGAACTCTACTCAAGCTCTATTCATTTATATATATAATAGTATTAAAGAGAACAGAGTTTGATATAAACTTAGATTAAAATATTGTTTGTATCAAGTTTTTTTCTATTCTAAGAAAAATTAAATATGTTCGTGGTATTATATTTTTATGTGATTTTTTTTTTTTTTACATGTAATTTTTATTTATTAATCGATTCACTATTGGAAAACATTTTATGTATTTAAATTCTTTAAGTAAATCGATAAATTCGTCATGAAATTAACGAAATAGTTTTACATGTAAATTAAAATATCTACAAAAGAATACCTCATTTCGGTCGCTTCTTGTTTCATGATTCTGAAAACTGGCTTAATTGGACCTAATTTATTTTATATTCAAAATGCGCATTCGTATTTAAATATTTAATTAAATACACGATCAATTCTCAGAATTGTGACTTTTAATGAAATCCTATTTATAGAACAAATAAATCTGCACTTTAAAAATGAAGGGGAAGGTAGAGTATGATTTCGTGACTAAACTTTGCTGAAACATAACTCAAGAATATTTAAAATTATTTAGGTTATTTATAAATCTCTGAAAATATATAAATGTACCACAAAATGTTCAGGATTGGCTGTCTTAACAGAAGCAAACGCTTACTACCTAACTTTCTCAAATCTTATTCAAATTTTATATAGAAGGAAATGTGGGAATAGGTTATATTATAGTGCTGGCAAACCTTCTGAACTTGATGTATCAAAATTCATAAGAATCCTGATTTTAACTGGAGAATCTTGTCGTTTGTATTTACCGCCCTTTAATATTCTCAACATTAATAAAGTAGTTATTTCTCGTTTTTTGAATTTGGTGTTTGGACTTAGGTTGCTCTCTGGCTTCAATCTTTAAATTGAAAGACCCAGATGGGGTGCTGCCATCTATGAGCCTAAGCCTTTCTTATGGGGGTTCTCTGTTCAAAAACGGAAGATACTCTCTCTGATTTCATTCGTCCAGTCCTTGACAGGCGGGCTTGGCTTCGCTAAGTGTCATAAATAACATTTTTAAGAAGTACATACACAAATATAAAGGACTTGAGTTATTTGTGTTGTTCAAATTTCTTAATGAAAAGGAAATTCGCTAACTTATGGTGTGAATTTTTATTTTTTCTCTGTAGTTTTTTATCCTATAACTTCCATACGATATTCTGTATGAATGAATTAAATGTAATGTAATTAAAAAATCATATAAAATGTACATTTATTATACAGCTAATTCTTATTGATTTCATCTGCTTTTGAAGTTCCATCTTTTATTTTAAAACATTCACTACTTTAAAATACTTCGAGGAAATAGTTGAGAAAACAATTCATTTGCTATACATGAATATTTGCTTTCATGTATAGCAAATGAATTGCTATACATGAAAGCATAGTCTTTGCTAGCATAGTCTTAACTTTCAGCATTTGAAAGCATAGTCTTAACTAGCAAGGAAGCATTTCTCCATCCGTGATTATTTTTATTTGACTAGTGTATTATAATATACCCACAAAAAAATATGTATATTTCACACCCATTCTATTCAAAAATATTTTTTCCTTGACAAATTCAAATGTTTCATTTTAAAAAGAAAAAAAGTCTTAGCAAAATAATTTTTCTATCAAATGGTTTCCGGGTTGTTTGTATTAGATAGAAAATCTTATTTGCATTGAGATTGAAAGATCTTGCCTTACGCCTGACTTGCAAGGAATATACCGCGTTTATAAATTAACACTGACTCTCAGTATCACAAACCGTAAGTTCGGCTGTGTCTTGGATGTGAATTTTGAAGAAGTTAAAACACTCTCTACAGTGAGTCTCGGTGGAATGAGCATATCTAAGAGTGCTTTTGCTGCGACAGAATGCAAAAATAACCGCAGTTGAATTATGATTTAAATAACTCTGCTAACTAAGATTTCTTCCGAAATTTTAAATTTAATCAACATTTTGCAAGCCTTTGCATTGTGTTTTTGCTGGAAGATTTTTCTTACCACTGTGGACAGTTTAATTGATGAAAGTTGTTATAGATTTTTTAAGCATCTAGAAAGAGGATTGAAAGTAATCCGGAGAGAATTTCAATAGTGAACTATATACACGCGTTGTAATTGACGAAAATCGGGATTTCCTTTCTCAGAATCGTATAGACTGTCGGAATTTTTTTAGTAGTGTTCATTATTATTTCTCTATAATTAATTTTATAGTATTTTTTTGTTAAATTTCATTTAAATCGCCGGCTTCGGTATTAGAAATGTTTAAAAATACTTGTCTTCAGCTGAAGGAAGGAATATTTCTCCTAGCAATGACTTCTCTGAGAGGCCATAGTTCGTATTCTCATTGATAAGCTTTTTTGTTGTCTCCTCATTTCCGCTATATTTCTATGGGGAAAAAAATTAAGAATAAATATAACCCAATTAAACATTATCTTACTTTAAAAGAGGTATTTTTGTAAGAAAAATATTCTTTACAGGAGAATTTAATCGCCTAGTACATACTTTTTTTGCGTAAACGATTGCTTAAAGTTCGGTCACGTGAAATGTTAAGGCTTTGAAAGGAAGAGTCTAGCGTGTGTAATAAGTTAAACCGAACTATTTCCATCAAAATTTATCCAGCTTGAAAAAGAGTTGGGTCTTTTAGAGAGTAATTTTCTTTTTTCTGCTGCCCATACTTTTCCATGTGGTCTTCGTAATAAGGCCTCTCCGGAAATCATTAAATGTTAGCGCCTTTCCTTACGGCGCCGTTAATGAGTGCCCCTCAAATGCAAAGCTTTTCTGCTCACTGGCCGTGGAGCTTTCACAAATGAGATGGATTCTCGCTCTAATTATTGCGAAGCTCCCTTCTGGACAGTTTTTAAAGATGGAAACAATATGCATCGTTATTGGCTTTCTGATGGGGGTTTCATTTCACCGGTTAATTGACGGTGGGAAGGCTCTTGGGAAACGAAAGTCTGTTGTACTTACCTCTTTGTTGTGTGATGCGTTATTGCTGAATCACTTAAGTCTATTTAAAGTATTCAAAAAAGTCTTTCCTATTACTTTTTTTGGGGTATGATGCTAAAAGTAATTGCAAGTTGGTTACATTTGAAAGTGTTTAAAAGATTTCTTTGTAGCAACTTATTTTTTAATATTTGGTTTCATAAGACAGGTCATGACATCCATAGTGCATGCATATATTCAATTCACACGTGCAAACTAGTTGCAATGATTTGATACAATGTACTTTTTCCTGATCACCTGCTTAACAACTGATGAACAGATTGTTTTTTTTATATAGGAGGTATTATTCATGTATCGCACGCGTAAATTGGGAAATTTTCAATCACTTTGTACAATGGTTATACATGTAGTAATCAGATAAGAAATATTTTATTTCATTTAGACAACACTTTTAAATCAATGATAGATCTTAATTATACTTCAGAACACAATATTAACACTAAAACGTGATATATGCAAAATACATTATCTTTGACTTTCTTTTACTGTTATTATATTTGTCCTACTGCGTCGTGAAAATTTTTATTAGTTTTTAAGATTTGAATTCAAATATAAAATTTCACTTGTAAGTTGCAAAGTTATGCGGCAGTGATAATCATGGTAAAAATCCTCAATGCGAGTGTGGTCTCGCATTATCATTCTGCAGTACGAAAACATCTATTGCCCCGGCATATGGACGCACATATCCATCCAAGATCTCGTTTCTATAGGTATGAGTATTAACATTTCCAAGGGAAAAGGCATGCTGGACTGTCCTTCCATCTAAACAGATATCACCCCAAACACAGATCTGATTCGTATGCATCTCTTTCATGAATGTTTGATGAATCGAAACGAGTTCCACTTTCTCTCTAAATGAAAATACACTTACTATCGCTTTCGAGGCTAGGCCTGGATTCATCCGTTAGGAGAACAGCCTTCCATTTTTCACGTGTAAAATGGACTTGTTGACGTGCCCATTGCAAACATTCCCGCTTATGGCATGATGTGCACGAGATGCAAATGAATGGTCCTCTCGCATAAAAACTACGTTCGTGAAGTATTCAACGCATGGTTGATCTGGATACCAAACTTTTAAAGTTTGAAGCGAGTTAGCATATGAGTTTAGCCGGAGTTGCAATTATATTCCTTCTTGCTCATAATGGCAAATATTGATCATCGGCACTCGTGATAACGTGTGGCCGTCCTTGGTGGAACCCCCTGAATGCTGAATCCGTGGTTAGAAATTGTTGCCAAAGTCTATGAATTACAGACGGAATCGCATTCAACCATCTAGCAACTTCTATATGATTTTAACGTGATTCTAGTCTCTCAACAGCTTTCCATCGAAATTGTTTGGTCACATTATGACTGGAGGCCATAATTTCTCTATACCGGATTTCTAATCTCAGAGACGCAGCGACGTTTGCCGCCTTTCTTCAAGACATTCATTTTTATGCTTCTTGCAAATGACTTATTTCTACAGCAGCAACACTATTTTGCATAATGTCATAATGTTCAACTTACTTATCATAACATTCGATTTTCATTGAGATTAGCTTATTTTTGGGAGAATTATCGCTATTTTTCTTTAATTTTTGATAGCCAGTGTAGCATAAAATTTTCTGTTGTCTTATGGGTTTCTCCCTTTTGAATTATTTAATTACTGACTTACAATTGAATTTGATGCTTCCTTTTTCTTCGTACTCAATTATAAAATATTTTATAGCTAAAGAAGGATGTGTTTTATTGTACAAATGTGAGATCAAAGAAAAAGAATAATTTATTGCTAATGAAATGAAAACAGAGGGCGACTCAACTATAGTGTTCTTAGTAAATCAAGCAAATTTATCGTTTGTTTGCAACAAACCTCTTAAATTCATTCACAGATTTTCAAATCGGAGTCACCGAATAAATATAAGATTCTAATATTTCATCATTGATATAATTTGAAAACATAAGGTGGCATATAAGCTTAAGGTTGAATTCACTAAATGATAAAGATGTATTCCCAAAGTTTCCATTTGACTTAGATTAATTAGAAATAGTAAGAAGACTGTTTTGATGTGAAAGAAGTATATATTCTAATAAGAATTTGAAAAGTGATCTGTTAATATTTTAAGTGATTACGAACTTCTTATGTATAAGAACTATTTCAGGTTTAAATGGAAACCTATCAGTTGAGGCAATTTTTTATAGCTTCGAATCCGAATTGGTGACGGATTTGCTAATTACAAGATTATTGAATGTTAGATGTCTCATTGAATGTTAGATGTCTTATTGATTGTTAGATGTCAGATAGAACGTTAGGATAGAAGTTACATCAAAAGAAAAATCTATTTTAGATTGATTGTTGGAATAAAATGATATAGACATAAATGAGACGTTAAAAAAAGACAAATTCCAAAAACTACAGGGAAAATTTCAAACACTAGCGGCTGATTAGTACCATATTGAATGCAGTATATTTGATCCCACGCTTCTTAGATTTTCTCAGTCAAAACTAAGTATTATAACTAAAAAGGGCATATCTAAGTTTACGTCAATGGTATATCAAGTCGTAGACAGTTTACGTCAATGGTGTATCAAGTCGTATGAAATAAAAAAAATTTTTTATGGGAAATTGTGTCCAAAGTAATTTAGGTAATTAGTTGCGTCAAGAAGTCAATTTTTGCTGAATTATTCACGTGTTGTTGTTCCAACCGTCGAGACTGGGCGAATGAAGTCAGAAAGGAAGTCTTCCTTTTTTGAACAGATCTCCCCACCCACGAGGGAGTGAGTACGACTTTTGGCTCGTAGATGGCAGCACCATCGAAGTCTTCCAAATTAGAGATAGAAAGCCAGAGCCTAGCTCTTAACACCCCCAGAAGTTTTAATTTGGAATGCTAACATGGAGCACATTGCCACCACGACTTATTTACATGCTCCAGTCGCTATTAGTGAATACCACCTTCTTTAGTCGGCCAGGAATCAAACACACAGCTCGGCGATTATGACTAGGCGACGGTAACTTAGTTGGTTAGAGACTGAATATAACCAACTAAGTTACCGTCGCCTCGTATTGATCGTAGAATCATTTAGTCGAGTTTGGGATGCATCATTCATTAATGATAAAATAGTCTAGATTATGAGAAAGAACAAATTTAAGTCCATCAGCGAGAAGATTTAATTTTTTTTAAAACTTACCGTACATTTGTTTTAGGACCACATGCTTTGGGAATGAAGGATCCTAAGTTCTGTTTTGGCTTCTGTTTTAACAACATTGAAAGGCTTCTCGTTCTTTGCAGTAAGTTTATTAAAGTAAATTCTTAATAGTTAGCCGGTTTTTCTCCCTCCATTTGCGATATGTAAATAGTGCCCACTATTTACACACACTAACACACACACACACACATAGATATATATATATATATATGTGTGTGTGTTTGTGTGTTAGTGGGCACTATTATATATATATATATATATATATATATATATATATATAACAGTGTATGAATAAAAAAACATTGTGGAATTAAGAAACATTTACAAGAACCTTAGCTGTGATGAAACAAATACCGTTATATGACATGAACTATATTAAATATTTTTTGTTTCCGAGCACACTGTTTTGTAGTTGGTAAATTGTGTTCTATAGATGAAATTCTATGTTGTTTTTAGTCACTATTGAGAGAAGAAAACAAGATACTGTGGTCTTGCATGCACGCTAATTGAATGGGTGTTTTGAGAAGTTCTTTGTTTCTCATTCAAGCACAAGATGGTTAGTCTTGCATTAGTTTTCTGCTGTTAGGCATTGCACTTACAAGTGTTAAATCAACTTATGACTTTTTATTCGGAATATATTTTTTGTCTTACTAGTTTTTTTTTATGTAAACTGTCATACACGACCTCTATGAGCAGGTAACGGAAGTGTTACATTTTGCTTTTTACGTTTGTAGTTTTTGGTTTCAGCTATCATTTTATTGAAATTCTGTAATGGTTTGTGAAACCCACTCAAAATTTTGTTTGAAGTTAAACCTTTGTAAGAAAGAAACTCGATCATAATGATACTAATCAATAAAATAATGCTTTTTTACGAATTAAAATTATTTTTATTTAAAATAAATGAATTTGTATTTAAAATATTTATTAATAGAAAAAGTTATAAATTATTCTCCTAATTTTAAAGCTTTTCTTACAAATTCAACTATGCAACATCGCATCAATTTTTAGTCTGCTCTTTAATATTAGTTGTTACATTAACCAAACCATATAGTATTTTACATGTTTTTTTTTATAAAATAATTTATCATAATTAGTTTTTATTCTAAAAGAAAATTATTATTAAAAAATGTTTATTATTAATTTATAAATGATATTTTAGTCTGTCTTTTAACTAATATTATAGTGATTTATTAAAAAAAATTTCCTGTACCGTAATGTTTATTAAATACTCTGTATACCATTCCAGTATAATCTTATATGCGTTTTGCTATCTATTAACATGCTTCTATTTAGAAATGAATAGTTAATAGTTGTTTGCTTTTATTTGAGACATCGTAAAGAAGCATCTAATAACATTGCTTTTCAATATAAGAAATTTCGTCAAGAAATAAAATTTTGTAACATCTAAATATGCCTTACTTTTATGTTCATTATATTTTACCATTTAATGATAATTAAGGCCGCTCAACTTTCTGCTCATCCTTCAAATCACGATGCAGCTGATGGATTTTTGAAATAGGAAAGACTTCCAATGTATAAACAAACCGGAAGAGGAGTCGCTGATCGAAGCTTTTTCCTTTTGATTGAAAGTCATTGACGGTGAAGATTGTTGTCGCTCCGAGCATTTATTTCCCGAGATCGATTCATTTTCCTTGTCACATCTTCACCACATCGACCTATATATAAAAATTTGAATCTAGTTATAAATTTGGCTCTAAAAGTATCTCTCCTCTTTGTTTTCTTTGGATAAATCAATTCTTTTGAGTTACATTTTCTGATTATCTCAAACAAAATGACCCTTTTTTTAAATAAAACTAAAGTACTTCTGTGAAGTAAAACTAGTTAATTATGACATTTACCTTTTTGACAATTTAGCAGTTATGTTCATTTAATTTCTGGATATTTTTATTGTGTACACGCTGTCCTCTAGAATGATAATTTGCATTTGTTATTTTATTTTTAAAATGTATCGTTTGTATTTTCTTTTCCGTGGAGCAAAAATTGTATATAAAAAAAATTAATTTTAGAATAACTTTGGATAGAGAATCACTGGAACATATTTTTGAAGAAACTTGTAGCCCAAGCCTTAAATTTATGCCTAATAATTCTTGAGATTGACTCGTATCATTTTGGGTAAAACAGTTTCCTAATGTTCTGATGAATCATTTCATTTAAATGGTTAATAATGCAAAATTTTCCGAGGTCGATTCATTTTCCTTGTCATATCTTCACCACATCGACCTAAATTTGTATCTTGTTATTTATGACTCAGTAAGTATCTCTTTGTTTTCTTTAGATAAATTAATTCTTTTGGGTAACATTTTCTGAATATCTCCGGAAGTCGTTATATTATCGATAAAATAAATTGTTGGTCTCATCTGATAAACAATATTCTTAAGTACATTCTTTGAAAAATAGTTACATTTTCATAAAAAATCAAACTTCTATGAATTTTTCTTTTTAGAATCACTTTATTTTGCATTTGTAGTATCTAACAATAAGTCTTATAAAAAATTGTAATTAATAAACAAGTGCCTCAACCAAATAGTAAAACCACGCTTTTCAAAATGGAAATTTCCACAGTTCGAATTCAACTATTATTGTATCTGCTTCCTACATGCGCATCTATCAGGATAAGTGCATGAAGGTTTTTTGAATTTCCTGCCAGAATATCATTACTTGGCCCGCGGTATATGAAAAAGCTTTCTTGAAAGACAATGTGTTTGCTAAAAATCTTACAGCAACTTTTTTGGCGTTCTTCCTTGTTTAAATTTTCTAACCGGACTCAAGGAATCATTCCGAGAATCGTTAAAAATATTTCGTATTTACTACTCCAATGATTTTAAACATTGTTAAGCATTTATATTTAATTTACTTACATTATGCAATATATTACTTCTATAAATGACCTCAAAATAATTTATTTAAGTGTTAATGATATATAAAGAAGAATTTTTTTCTCCCACGAAATTGTCAATACGTGTCATCTGTTGCATCTGCTACAACATCTTGTACCCATGTGTGTAATTTAGTTTTTATTAAATGTGAACTCATTTAATAAAACTATATTAGGGTGTTGCTTTTCGTTAACTTTTGAAAATCAAGCTAATTTTTTGAGCTCATTGAAAGTTTTCTAAATAAGTAGGAGATTTAGATTATGGGAAATAAACATTATTTCAGATTAAACAGAATATTAACAATACTGAGGTTAAAAATTTTTATAATTCAATTATTCCCTACAAAATTATCTTTATATAGTCAAAGATGAATCTACGAACTTCCGTATAAAACTGTACTTAGACATAACTGGTTTTTCTATTGTTCTCTTTGATGAAATGGTTCTCCTTACTCAGTTTTTTTAATGGAAGTATCCTGTTTAAAATTTTAAACAAAAGCTTTTGTAAGGAACAAAACGCTATTAATTATGATTTCCCAACCATGTTATTCACCAAGTGATGCATTATAGCAAAGATATAATTTCAATAAATCTAAATCAATCTTCAGTCCTATTATTGAGCAAAGCAATTACCGCAGAGCAGCTCACACTATTAAAAAGCGTGTTCAGTGATTCCGATGGGGTGTTTCTTTCATCGCACATTTAAATACAAAAAGGAACTTTTCTTGGCTGCGTTCCCGAAGTAAAGATAATATAGATGCGTAGATGGGGGACCGCTAACAATATCTTTCCCCGTAGAGCCATCTCCAAGCCTGACGTAACTTCCTTTGAATATTTTGTGGCGCTGGTTTCAAAGTTCTTTAATTTTTTTTAATTGTTTTTAGGTAAGTATTAAAAGAAGCTTAAAATTACTTACTGTATATGTACACTGTTGGTTATCAAAATAACTGAAACGCTTTAAATTTATAAGGAGTCAATTCGATTCCGTATTGGACGCTGTAAACTAGACCATAACGGTTCAATTATATTGAGATCGGATGACTGTGGACCATAGAAGATCTTTAACATTATTCTTGTATTTATCAACCCCCGATTGATCAAGTCTTGCTGCTTGGAATATGCATTACATCATAAAAAAATTCTCTATTTCCTGCTGGAAGAACTTTTGCATCATGGATGGAGTTAATCAACTAAAATTTCTCTATACTTGACCTCATGAATCCTTTCTTTTAGTGTTGCGATTAAACCAACAGAAAACCACGATATCGTCTGCCTATCTCTTGCTATGATCATCTGGTGCAGATACAATCATCTGGTGCAGATTTTTTTATGTTCGACTTTTAATTTAATGAAGTTTCTTTTTAGCAAATTCTATACTTTTGTTTGTTTGCTTGTGTCAAAATAAAAGTACTTTTGCCTTGATAAACTACACAATTTTTTAAAGCATATATCTGATCAATGATAGTCGTCATATTTAATCTTTGAAAATTAGAGTGCATAGTTTTCTTATTTCACTCACTTTTTAGAATACAGTTTTATATATACATATACACACACACTAAAAACAAAGTATTATACTGGGTACGAAATATATATACACCTATTTCCAATGATTAAACAAAGGGGGGAAAGTTAATCATCGAAATTCATACTAATTTGCAAAGACGGCAATTAACTACAAAGATTAATGATGACATACAAATATACACTGCTTACCATTAAAATTCCTACAGGGGAAGGAATGATCTTACTAGCGTTAAAAATCACATAAAAGGAAAAAGTTAGAATATGTAATTATTTAGCATTTCAATATATTTGAACATCTAAAAAACTTCATGAAAATTTTGCAACGGATTTATCATTCGATATGGATCATTTCGAAATCGTTTTTAAAATAAAAAATTTTTTAGAACTTTGTGTTATGCCTCGAATAAAAAGCAATCTTTATCAACTAATTTTGGAATTTGAAGAAGGATCATTACCTGTTTTAAGATATCACTCAAATGTTGCCATATTATGGTAACGTCACTCGTTTTGGTCGAAATATAACCAATATCATGCAAATACGGAATCAATAAGATGTTGAGGGTCATGTTGAACGACGCTTAGGATTTCAACACGTTTCCATTACTAACCCTTGAGAGAACAGACATATTGTGAAGTTGGTCTGGCAAAACTGCACAATCACTTCATGAACCAGTAGTTAGAAAATGCGCTTGTTTGTAGTATGTGCAGTATTCGCTCGTACAATACAGCGATGTTTTTTGTCATCGTGTTGTGGATACACTAATGGGCTAAAACTGTTGTAGAGATGTTATTGTCAACCACTTGAATTGATTTCTAAGAGGGCTTTTCATAGATACTGAGCTGTATACATGTTTCCCTTGAAGGAAGCCCGTAAAACTGCTAAGTGTCTATATAAAAGATGTGCATGCAGATGGCCAGAAACACGGAATTCATCTTCGTTGTCGAACAATGACAGTGATCGAAACCAGGATCTTCCGCTCTGGAAAGCAGGCAGCAACGTTTTGAGCAGCACGATAACTAATTACTACATCGCTTCTCGGCCTTTTGGCTAAGATCAAAGTGTAGTATCTTCCTAGGAGCTTTGCACAAAATATAATGGACTGATGATATAGCCAGTCATTTGGTGCACAAAAGCACATCTCTTACTCGGATCGACAGTAGTTTGAACGGCGATTGGTACATATCTGATATGTTAATGGTTGTTTCCTATCTTTGAGACCTGCGAAATGCAACCTTCCTAGAAAATAATTCCAGAGCACGAGTTGCGTGTCATGTTCTGGTCTTCATCTGTATAAAGGATATTGGATTGTTTTCCTGACCGGCATTATCTCCAGACTTTTCATGAATTAAAAAAATCTGGTTTTGAGATGTTGATAGATTGACCCTATACACCTTTCCAATTACTATGTTTAAGGAGTGGCATAAACTTGAAGCAGTTGGAAATGACTTGTTATTTTCTAACATACAAGGTCGGTTCATTTCTATGCCTAAAATATTAAGGGCCGCTTTAGTTGCCGAGACTGGTAACTGTTCTAATATTTCGTACCCTTCTAAACCTCCAATCTGCTTGAGAATTTAATGATTTTTTCTTCGTACCATATTGCTTAATTACAATGAATATTTTTTTTTCATTCGTTTTCCTTCATAATGCTGCAGTTTAAGTGCTTTGCAGTGTATAACAGCCAGTCATGTTTTCCCTTTAAGAAATATGTAAAATAGATAGTCGTATAATTCAATTTTAAGCAGGATTATAAAAGTATGTTATGGGAGGGAAAGAGATGTTATAAATTTCAGTATAAATTGTATTAAAGACAAAAGTGTTTCTGACTTTTTCTTTATCAGAAGACAAATGAAGTCTTCTGAGCGCAACCGGACTTGTTGAAAGCAAACAATTAATTGTAACTGTTAACTAATTCTTCAGCGTTCCCTATTTTATTATAACGCACATAATTTTAAACAGCTATCCGACATATATGTCCATGTGTTCAAAGCTTAAGAACTCGTCAACAAGTTGTATCCTGGTGGAATTGAAGTAAATTTCCATAGGTGTGACTTGTATTATTGCAACAGCCATTGTCAAGGCGATATCTGCACTTCAACTCCCCTTTTAAACACCAATCCAGAAGTCTCCAATACCGAACCTAAACTTTAAGAAACGCTAAGCTCTTGGCCACTATAAAATTTTCTATCTCATATTTATCAGACAGATAATTGATCATCTCGTTATGTCAATGGTTGAGGCTTGTTTAAACTTAAAACTAAACTCAGTGGCATGACAATCCATGTGAGGTTCAAAGCCTACTGTGCCTGTATCTGTTTTCAAAACCAAAGGCCCTGGAGTACGAAGTATGTCCCGATTAGGTGATCATTTTAACGAGAAATACCCAATATTTAGTTTCGAAGCATGATTACTACTCAGATTTACGATCCACTTAAAGAATGAAAGTCGGATTCAATCTTTCTTAGTTAAAGGATTGAATCTCGTACCTGTGCCATGAAAGCCCTTCGCGTTCCCATTACGCCTTCAAGTTTTAAACTTCAACTATGTTACCGTTTCTTAAAGTTGTTTGAATATTTACAGCTTATTAATTAACTTAAAAATGCTTTTAATCCTCTGCGTAAGAACTTTATAAGGGTCTAAAGGTATTTGATTTCTGTTTTAGGCATTTTTTTTTATATATATCCTATATAAAACTTATTAAAGTTTACATTAATTTAAATACAAGTAACATCCAAATAGGATATTTTTTGTATTTTTATGATTAAAATTTCAATAAAGGCTCAGTTATATGCTGTAAAAAGTTTCTTTGTTGTAACTTAGTAGTACCTGGGAAAATGTTACAAGTATTGTTCTTTCTTTAAATCATTTCATTTTAAAATTCCTGCAGAATTACTTGAATTGCACCTAGATCTATTGAGTCAAATTATTTAATTTTCAATGCCTAAAGTTAGTATGATTATCTTCCAGTAAGACTTTTCTTTTCGATTGAAAGCATATTTTTCAATTTTGCATAATAGAAAATTTAAAACTAATGAAATATTTTAAACTGTTTCTTGATATAGAAGTCTCATTAACTTTAATTTTTTTCACTTATTATTAATCAGAATAAACTTAATCATTTTGCTAGGAGTGAATATTTGAATTATGTATAATATAATGTAAAAAGGAATTATAATTGAGAATGTATTTCTTTTATTTGGTAACTTCTTATGAGGGTAGTATCAAGAAATGGGGCGGATTTTCTTATATTGCTTGAGCAACAAAATTAAATAACATTTTATATATATATGGTTTTATTAAGCAAGCATTAGTGATGTCAGCATTCCATATAATCAGATTTCGCTCACATAGTACTTTGTGATTTACTATTTAACTAAATATATATATACGCTTATTTAAATAAATACAGCACAAAGTGATGGATGCAATAGCAATAAAGAAATGGAAGTGAAGAAATGATTTAGAATATTTTTGAAATGCTGCAATATTAAAATAAGATGTGGAAGATAGAAAGGTTAAGATTAAGAGTAATTTAAATGGAAGAACTGTAAAAATTGATACAAAAATGGGTTAAAATAAATAGTTACAAATTCCTACATTTTTACATGATGAAAGCAACCACGAAAGAGTATAAAATTTTCAAATAGAGAATAAATCAATATTTTGAATACTGTTTCATAATTAAATTAGTTAATAGTGTATTAAAGTATGTAAAATATTTTTGATAACAGCCAAATGATTCGTAATTGGATTAATATATATATATATATATATATATATATATCCGCTGATTTATATTAATATATATGATTTGACAAGGCTGCAATTTGCTGCACAAATAGATGATAGTACACAAATATTACATGACAACCAGTAAAGCTCTATGTGTCGATAGATGTAAAATAGCGGTCTATAAACTGGCTCTGAGTAAGATGACAAGAGATCCATTTAAATGGAAATAAAAGGTTTTGCAAAATTCAGCTCAAATTATTTTCAAAATAAAAGTTTCTCTGTCTTCCAGAAAGCAAATAAAGTATTCTAAGCACCATCAGACATTTTAAAAAAGGCCATCGATTGTTTTTGCTCAATTCTTCTGTGTTCATTATTTCTCTATTGTTTGAATCATAAAAATAATTCAAAAACAACTTTCCCGAGCTTTGATATGTCATTGTTGATAATTAGTTGCAAAATCGGAAAATTGCAAATGGAAGGGCTCGTCTCATCTAAGCCTTCACCGTTGTTATCTGTCTGCATTTCTTATCTTCTGATACTCTCAGATTTGAAACAGCTCTACTGTGGAGGGAGTGATTACACTTAACTGTTATTGATCACCTCCTGATTAAGCAATATAAATTTTGCATGCGGCAAATGAAACTTAATGCCAGTTTTTTATTATTAAGGATTCATAAGGTTTTATAATTTGTGAAAATACAATTTTTTTTTCAATATGTTTCTTTGTATATTTTATGGATAAACATGTTTGCTACTTTCTTCTACATTTCTTAAAAGTTCAGCAGCACTTGTAAATTTGGTTTGATATCACTTTATACTAAATTATTAAAATGAAACTACAGGTGTAAACACTGAAAAACAATTAAGCCATTATTATTGAAATAAATTTATCGTGATATCATCGGAAAATTTGAAAAAAATGAAATTCTCAATACAAAAATACTAAATTCTCACATTCTCTGGCTATTTATAGTGCTTTTTTTTTCACTTAATTTAATACAATAACTTATTTCTAACTGCAAAACCTGTAAATTATAAAGTTAATAAACAAAATTTCATAATTTATGCAAAAATGCTTAAGCTGATATTTATTTCATTGTCACTCTTTGTTAAAGAGAAAAATCTGTTTAATATTTGCAGTGACTACTGGAAAAACTATTATCCAAATATTTTAAATATATTTGTAGTATTCAAATATATAGTTTTTATTAAAATTGCTCGCAGCACTTAAAAAATGCCTTGTTATCAAAGATTTTTCACTACTTAGCTGTTGCTGGATGTACCATATAAGGAATAAGTCTTTTAAGTAAATATTCAAGTTTAGTAATTCAAGGTTTAAATCAATAATTGATTTATTTTTTTATCATATTTGTGTTTCTGTATTTTCTGATATATTCTTTAACTTCATTTTTTTTCTTTTACAGTTTCAAGGGTTAGAAAATATCAAAAATGAATATTAGCTGAGATCCCCTTTTTTCAGTTTCCAGGTACTTAGAAATTTTAAATATTTCTGCATACATTATGTAACAATTACTTTAGAATTTTATTCATTGAAGTAAATAATAATATATGAATTAAGGTTTTTTATTATGCATCTCACACAATTTAAAACATATTTATATCATTTTTGTCCCTAAATGAGTGTTTAATTTGCTTTTTAAAATTAATAATATTGTTAAATATTATTGCTACACCATATATTTTCGATGAATTGTTATTTTAATTTTATCTGGGCTTATTTATATATAAATTTATTTGCACTGTTCTGAACGTAATTTACAAATTATTTTTCCATTATTACATTCGTCATGATTTTTATACATTCACATCTAGTATTGAATAAATTCATTTATTACAAATTTAAAATTTGTTAATAAATTTTTATAAAGATTTTTTAAATGATTTATAAATTAATATGTTGTCTATTAGCTAGTAATTAAATGATTAGTTCTCATCCTTAAAAGTTTTATAGCTTTTATTTGAGTCTAGCATGTTTTATAAAAATTATTTATCAACTAATATAAATTAGGCGCAAAGTTTAAAAAATTTTAAAATTTTTATTTACAATTATGATTTAGATTATATTTCTCTTATGTTTGTTATTGAATAACATTAATTTCTATATTTTTATTTTCATTAAAACTTTTCTTTGTTTAAACTTTTAATATTTTATAATTGTTTTCAAAAAAGTTCATAAAATAAACTTAAAAACTCAATTTTTGTATAAATTTACATTTATTCACCTTAAAATAGGAATATTCTAGATAAGTATTTATTTAAAACTTAGTTTATATTTTCTATAATATTCAATTGTATTTTAGATTTATTAAATTCTTTTTTGGGTGAGTTCTTTTCTCCCTTTTTTTTTTTTTTTTACTATTTTTTTAAAATTTTATTTATGATTCCATGCAAGTATCTGCTATTAAATTAAGCTCAATCGTACATGGAGGCATTCTTTTAAAAACCTATGTTTAATAAAACAACCATAAATGATCATATCTATTTATTGGATTATTATTTTAATGAGTAAAAATCTAAATACTTATATGGAATGCTTGGTAAACTTAATGAAAATATTTAATGAACTATTTCAGATGCACAAGATACCTATTTCTCTTTCTCCACAATGTTGAACTAAGATTTAATATTGTCTGGTCTTAGTTTGAAATCCTCTTTAAAAACCCTGTCCCAGTTGGATCTACCCTAATTTGCAAAAACACTGCAAAATGACAAACCAATTTCTCAACAACTCACTTTTCACCCTGATGTCTGCAGTAGTTTAGAATCATGCATAATGTAGTAAATTGTATTAGAGAAAAATTGACGTTATTGGAAATAACGTCAATTTTTCACTAATACAATTGTAACAAAAGTAAAATTAAGTTTTCCACAGTTGATCTGAGAGCATAATTATCATGGTTTTAATCTTATGTTCTGCATTTTTTATATGTATATGTATTTTTCTTTTTTTTTGTGTTTGTTTAAAGTTTACTTTGGGGACTATTATAAATTATAAGTACCTGTTGCATTAGCTATCTAACATTAAAATAAATGCTGTGTAAATGTTCGGCTCGCTTTCGTGAGTCAAACTGGCAGCTGAATGGTTAGCGTTCTTGTCTACAGTTCAACAGTTTGTTGGTTTAAATCACACCTTAGACTTGGATTCTTGTAATGATTTGGAATCTACTTTAAAATGTTGTCCAGGTCTAATTAGCCTTCTGATGCAAAAAATGGCAGTTGAGCTACAAATAAACCGAAAGATTTCATGAACGCCAAAAAAACATTAATAAATAGTGTGAAATCATAAGCAGTTATTAAATTCCTATTTTTCCTTATTGTTGATGTCTTTTATTACTAAAATTGTAATAATTTTTGTGTTTATTATTCTTCCAAAAAGTAGTGGCCTATAGTTGGCGCCACTGGGTTAGTAAATAATGAGGGAAAGTTTAAGTTGTAAATAATGTATATTGTTCTGTGCAAATTCTAAATAGATAAATTGTAATTAATGAAATTTTTTCTCTCTTCATTCTCATTATGTAACCTAGAAGGCTGTAATATATATATGTATGTATATGTATATGTATATATGTATATGTATATGTATATATATGTATGTCAAAATTGTATCACATAAATGTATCAATGTTGTAAACCAAATTTATTATAAAATCTATTTGTAAAATATAAAGCACCCGTCTGCATAGGAATTAAGTGCATGATGTAACTCCCTGTGTAAATATTTCCTTCCTTTTTCAAATATAAAAGGCCAGCCATGATGAATTGCTGAAACTTGCCAAATCCAGTATGCCAGTTGAATTGGGTTTCCCTACTCCTCCTTTGTAACCAACAACAGAAAAAAATAAACAAAATAGTTAATTATCAAATATAAGGAATAAAAAATATATATTAATTATAAATTTAACATAAAATAAATAGATGTTTACATATAATATACTACAACAAGAGAAAAAAAAATGTGAGTGCACTCTTTCTTATTTATAAGTATTGATTTTAAATTAGCTAATACCTAAAATAGTAGCTGTTCCCCCCCCCCACACACACACGCACACACAATTGGTATATTAAGTGTGTAGCATGGATACTCTGCTGGAAAAGCAAAATCCTTGTGCTTTGACAATTTTGTAAATTACATTTTTTCCCATATTGTCATTCCATTATTAGAATGCTAATGCCACTGTTTTTCATCAGGTGGCGCCCTGTAGGGTTTTATTCAAATTTCTTATTTATAAGAAAAAGTTCCTTACTACTATATTTGGACACTGCTTTTATAACTATAACTATAACCATTTCGAAATTAAGAGCATGGCACAAGACCTAACTATGCATACTGTGTGTATAACTATATATGTATTTATATGAAGTTACAAGCAATAAAGATTGGTTTTAATTAAAATTATAAACATTCTTATTTTATTATTATTACATAAATAGCTTAAAACTAGAAATTTTTCTATTTGCTAGTAAGACTTGCACTTTTTATTCATTATTTTAACAATTAAAGTTATATGTTGAAAGTATGGATTTGTACTTAGGAACAATCGTTCTTGTTAATTAACTGAAATATAAATGTAGTTTTCACATATTGCTAATTGTTTATGCTGTCTGGTTGAAATAATAATTGATTTGTTTTTACTATTTTAAAATTCTTAACATAGATCTACCAGATTTAAATGAAGTAGCATACTGTATTGAAATTATAGTTTCATTTTCTGTATGCAATATGAAATTTAAGCAGATGTTGTAAGGAAAGAAATATTACCTTGAAATTAAGAAAACAGTTATCTCAGCCAAACAAATCATAAAAAGTATTTATAGGAGACACTTGATAATATTTATACTTTTATACATTCTAGAAATTTGCTCATAACTTCATTTTTATATATTTTTATTCTAAATCTATTATTAGAATTTTATGTAATAAGTGAAAAATTCCTAACTGTTTTTATGTTCAACTTATAGTATCCAACATGGATACGATAGAGGGACGCCCAGCCCGTTATGGGGTTGGGGTGAAGGAGCTGCGAGAACTGATGGAATATAGAGGTAGAGAAGCAATTCAAAAAGTAAAAGATGAGTACTCAAGTGTACAAGAAATATGTAAGAAACTTTATACTTCACCTACAGATGGTAAGTAGCTCATTTAAAAATATTTCAAAAGTACTTTTAAAGCCATTAAATATAAATCTCTTTCATTAAAAGTTCTTCAAAAGAATTATAAATATCTTCACATATTTTTTTAAAGATTATATAATAACAATTACTTCAAATTTTGGCATTCATAATTAATATATTAATAAAATACTTATACTTTGGGAATGTCTTTTTAAATTATCTGTCAAATATTCCAAATTTGGTTTGAATAATGCAAATTAAGTTTGAATAATGTAATAATAATGCAAACTAGGTTTAATAATGAATAATGGAAATTGAGTTTACCACACCATTTTTCATAGAATGTTAAATCATCAGAAGTAAATATTTTAGTGGAAGTAAATAATATTGACAGTGACTCCAAATCTTGATTTATTTTCAAAAGGTTCATTTCAATGTTATAATCTGAATTGAATTAATTTTCCATTGGAAAGTTTACTCTCTCTGGAAAAGAGTTGATTTCTAAAATATACTTCACATGTAGATATGCATACTAATCTGAATTGTATATTTGTCAATAAAAAAATAATGAATGTGTTTGAATTGTTATAAGAAAATTTCTTGAAAATTAACTTACTCTATAGAATCTGTCCCTAAAAATAGGAAGGTCTTGTAGAAAAATATTAACCCTTCTAGAAAATGCATTAAAATGTGTAATTCATCATTACACTATTACATTTTTGCAATAATTTTTTTCTTAATTATTTGCTTTGGTCAAGATAAATACAATAAAAGTATTCTGCTTCTTAGTGTATTATCCTTTATGATTTTTGAAAATATTTTAAAATTTTTGTGTGGTAGTCTAGTTTACCATCAATATTCAAACATAAAGTTCTGATTTTTATATACAAATCACATTACATTAATATACCATTCAGTCTAACTTATTTAATGATAGAAATATGTATGTATTTATCTTTTATCTAGAATATCAAGAAACAAATTTTAGCTGTCATTAGAAATCATATTTTAAGTAATCACATTTTTGTTCACTTATTTTTGTCACTGCTAACGTTTACATTGATAATAATTTTTGATATGATAAATTCACTATATATTGAATGATTATCATAACTGAGGTAAAAATCTTAACTTTATTCAAGATAATCTGATATCATAAAAACAATGGGAAATTCCTTTTACAAAAATTGTAATTAATGGTAAAAATCCCCCCGTTGGACTCACTTTCTTCAGGTGAACCATGTACCATTGCTAAATTACTAAAATTCTCAATATTGAGTTGATAGCTAAATGATCAGCATACCTGTCTTCAGCTTATCATTTTGTGAGTTTGCTACCTAAATTAAGTGTATACAATTGTTGTAATGATTGTGAATACACTTTTAAACCATGGGCGATTGCCAAACTAATTTTTTTTTTTAAATTTAGAACATTAAACAAAGTGATCAAAGTTTTTTAATAACTACTAATCAGTTACCTTTTATCATGTCAGTATAAGTTTGATAAATTTTTATACTTTACTAGTTCAATTTAAGTTTAAATAATGTAGTTATTGCATGCATTTATGTATTATTTTAGGTCTGAGTGGTTCTGCAGCCGATATTGAACATCGGCAAAAGACATTCGGTGCAAATATCATTCCTCCTAAACCACCGAAAACATTCTTAGAATTAGTTTGGGAAGCCTTACAAGATATCACTCTTATAATATTAGAAATCGCAGCTGTAGTATCTTTAGGTCTTGCATTTTATAAACCACCAGCAGATTTAGAATTGGGTAAGATATTTTATTGAAATTTGAGTAATTAAGATTTGTATAATATTGCAAAATATGTTATACTAAAGCTCACAACTGATCAATTTTTTAAGAAATTTAAAAAAAAATCCTGAAAATTATATATATATATATATATATATATATATATATATATAAAGCAACCACTTATGTTAATAACAGACAGGATTTATTTACTCTTTTGCCATAACTTAAAGGCTAGATTTCATGTACCTATATCTGTTTCAATACAGTTATACATTTAATTTCAACATGATGCCACAATTCATTGACTAGTGAGTGATGTGTGGTGATGAGCTAGTTAATTGGCTACTATTGGTCAGATATTTTCTTTTGATATCTATGAAACTTATTGGACAGGATAATACCTGAAAATTTTCTGCACCTGGAAAAAAGTATTATACCAAGAGCATATGATAATGTATAATTATAAAGTGTAGCATTTTGCAGTACTTGAGTAGATGATAGTACTACAATGTTTAACACAACAAAAATGCAATAACCCCTGCTTAATAAGATATCAGTGTTAACAGAGCTTTCCAGAAGTTATATTCATTGGCACCCAATATCATATGTAAATGATGATCTAGTATAATGATGTCAAATGAAAGACAGTAATGTGCATTTTTCTCTATGCTGTCTATCAAAACCAAACTGCCAGCTATATTGTCTGTGCTGTTTTTTGTTCCATTCTTAAATTTGATTCCTAACATGGGATTGAATAATTGTAATGATTCAAAATACACTTTAAATTCTAGGACCTGATCTTATTAGCCTTCATGTGCATAAAATGACCACTTTGTGATAAATAAACTAGTTTCTAAACAAAGATTTGATCATAATAAACCAAGATTACAAAGATTGGTTGCAAAATTATTTCTAAGCTTCAAATTGACTAGATTATCAGAGAACCAAGATTACTCTGAGAACACAACATATGCTATTCCTCAATTCATGCTTGCCATTTATCATAATTATTGGTGCTTCTGTCTATGACATGAATAGTTGAAGCCATATTTTCTGAACTAAAAATTCATGCTGTTTCAAACTGTTTGGTAGATAATTGTTATCTTGGAAACTATTGCATTTCTTGATTCAGGATATGTGGCTTGGTTTTAAGACTCATTAAAGCAATGTGGTTAGCATACCTGTCTTTGCTGTTGGTTATTGTAATTACCTGAGATCAAACATTATGTTCTGTATAACTGACCCATCAATTTCATTATCTCTTGACAGTCGTAGAAACTTAATTAACTTGAGCAGAAATATTACAATTTGTTAAATCTAAATTCTCTTAAGCTTCAAATTGACTTCTATCAAAGTCGTAAATGTGCTGGTTATTTATTTCTCTTTTGTATATGAGACATCTCAACAATTTTTTGAATAGCAATAATGTTCAAATACAAAAATATTGTATTTGAAAAGAATACTGTGCAATTTCTTCATTTAAACACACTGTCATTACTGTGATTACTGCCTATTTTACAAAAATGCATTTAAAAGCTAATATAAATACTTAACCAGAATGGGGACACACCGGAAAGAATTTTTATATTCATTCAAATTCTTCCTTAAGTGTCACATGTGTCGTGTGTTACCTTCTTGGTATAGCAATTGTAAGACCAGCAGTGTATGAAACAAAGAGTATTTATGATTCCTATGCTTTAAAATTTCTTTATAAATCTATTGTATTTTTAAATTAATCCTTAAAGTTTTAATTGATCATTGCACATTCAACCAGTTGGTCACATTATTAGTGGATAATAAATTACATGATGTATATTTTTAAACTTATACTTTTTGATGTTTTGAGTGCAATTGCTTCATTTCGTGAAATTCTGCTTCTATATATGTAATAAGTACTCAAGTTTTACATTTAGATTATATAATAAAAATGTCTGGGCTTAAAACCTTTTATTTATATTAATTTAAAGGTTTTTGTATTAAAATTTTCAAACCTCAAATCTTTGAAAAGATTTGTGAATTTATTAATGAGTTTTCTACTTCTGTTCTAATAATCCTTATGACTCTTTCATTTTTGAAATTTTAAAATATTAACATGTTTATTAAGCAAAGACAATTTCTTAAAACATGTTAATGTTTTAAACAATTTTCATTAAGTTTAATTTTTTGAATAATTTTTTAAATATTGTCTAAAATGTCATAATTAGGCATTAATTATTTTTAAAAATAGCTTGGGTATTTTTCATTACATCTATTTCTCTTATACTGGATCATATCATTCATCCAGGATAATAAAAAGTATTGTAAAAATGACTTTTTTATATAAAAAAAATGTATATTTTTTATGAAGGATTAGTTTTAAGAATATTTTTGATATTTTCCTATATTATTTGGATGTGAAATATTTATGTAAAGTTAGTGTATGTGTGTGTGTGTGTGTGTAAAATGTAGTTTGCTAACTATTTATTTTTTTAAATAACGATTTGTATATTTTGTTATTCATTTATCACTGAGAACTTTAATGATAAATTTCTGCAGTAAATTATTATATGTTAATATAATTTCAATATGTTGAAATAGTTCAAGTACAACAAAACTTCTTGTATCTAAGTAAAACCTAAACATAACTAAGTAAATTATTAATTAATATAATTAAAAAAATTGAATTAAACACAAATTTGAAAATGAAGCTTAAAATTTAATTACCGTATTTTCCTGTATATAATCCGCAGCGGCGTATAATCCGCGGCAATTTCTTTTTCGGCGAATAGTCTAAAATATGTACTGCTGATAATATAGGTAACATAAAATAAAAAAAATGCACAGTAGGATTAAAAATTTAATAAATTGTATAGAAAAAAAGCATTTATGAAAAATATCAGTCTAGATCAAGTTCATCGCAAAGTGCGATAAACTTGAGATGAAAGCACGAGATCAATCAAAAGCGATAATTTTGAGAAGAGAGTCTTGTAAAACTTATCGATATTTAGCTTCTAATAACTTTTAAAATGATGTTAAACATATTTAAATTAATATATATTTCCTTCGTTAATATTTAAATGAAAGAAATGGGTTATATACAAATTGCGTATTTTTCACAATTTTTTTTATACCGCGCGTGCTTTGTTTTTCGCTTTACATTAACACATTTGACCCCATTGTTTTTATTTGCTTTCATTATAGCTTTTAATTTAAAATCTGCTGTGTAACTTAAAAATTTTCGCTTCAATATGACGATATACGAATTTGAGTACTTTCAAAACGAAACAGCTCACATCAAGGCAAATTGCAAAATGACGTTAGCGAATTTACAACCATAAAATCTTTAAGAGGAACCGAATTCGTTTTTGAACGTAATTGCACAAAGCCGATTATAGTTTAAATAACTCAGGTGTGTCCTGGTACCACCTGTTATTTATTTTATGAAACATAAAGAGTATTTCTTTCAAAACTTTCTTGTAAGTTTTTCTGATCGAGAATGTTTTTCATCAGATAATCCGCGGCGGCGTATAATACGCACAACGAAATTCGGAACTTTTTTAACACATAATCCGCGGATTATACGCCGGAAAATACGGTATTTTTATTTAGTTTAGAATGGTTAACTTTATTAAGTTTGAGTGATAATGTCAATATTTTTTTCAAATATTTAATTTTTTATACTCATTTTTATGTTCTCCATTTTTTTAATAATTTGATATTAAGTGCTTTAACTAGTTTTTGACATGAATCGTATGTGAATGTAGTTTTTTTATTCAATATGTGAAAACATTTCATGTAGTAAAATGTCTTGTTATCTATTTAAAAGTTAAATGAGTAAAACAAAGTTATTAATATTTAAGCACCTTAATTTTTGAATGAAAAACTACACAAGCATGAGTGTAGCATTAAGAAAAATAACAAAGAAAATACTTTAATTGCACAGAAATTCCATATCGACATACATGTAGCATTAAATTTGCTGTGGAATAGCTATGAGCACTGCTTAACCTCTTATATTAATTGGTGCAGCAGGTTAAAGATGTGCGAAACTAAAATACATCTAACTAAATTATAATTGAGAAATATTGAATGTTTTCTTAATTTCATGAAAATATTTTTGTTTACCAAATAAAAGAAGTCTGTTCCTTATTCTTCACTACAAAGAAAGAACATTATTGCAAAACATTAATTTGAATGATAAAATCATTTCGCCAAATTGTAAATCTTGAAAATCTTAAAATTTGATTTTACTTTGTAAAAATTAAATATTTAACTAAGAAATAAGAATCCAAATAGTGTTAGTCTACTAAGTTACTGTATGTATCTTTGCTTAATAATCTCTTTATTTGAGGATATAATTTTAGGATATGGATATTTGACCATATAATTTCAGAATGTTGAATAATTTTTAAACCTATTGATATTTCTCTCAAATTGCCCATTACTTATTATTCAATTGGCAAAACACAATGTTTCTAATTTTTTGGTGATATGAACGATATGCTTTGCTAAATATTTATCTTTTAAACATTTAAACACAGACTCTAGAAATTATGGAAGTAAATACTTTTATTTAGGTTTTTATTGCTTAAAGGATTTTTTAAATTTGTTGAAAATTGTATAAAGTCATCATAGTTTTATTTTATTTAAACTTTATCTTTTGAAAATCCAATTTAAATCAAGAAAATTTGTTGAAAGCTACAGAAAAAAATTTTATTTCTTAATTTAAATAGTTAAAAGATTTTAAATTAAAAGTAGAAACATTTCACAGATATACAGAATAAGATTTCTTAATAAATTGGAGAATTTTAGTGATTGGTAATAACTAGGGAATGAAAAATTTGAAAGATCCTTAAAATTTCAATTTTTTATAATTGCTTGATAATAAATCTTAAAACTTCTGTAATCAAACTTTAAAAAATTAATAGTTTCCAAAATTTTTACATTGAATATTTACTGTATATTTCTATTTTTTGTGAGCAGAAATTCTAAGTTTATATTTTAATTAATTTTTGTCATTTAGATTTTTAAAATTAAATGGTAACTTATTAATATTTAAAGTTTTGTTTTGATAAAATATTTGCTTTATATTTTTGATTAATTATAGTTAAAAGGTTTGTTCATCAAATATGATTAATCAAAACTAGAATGAATGTTAGTTTAAACTTCATAAATTAAGAAATTTATAATGAGTAAATAAAATCACAAACATTGTCAAAATTTTAATTCATAGTTATTCAATTAAAGTTAATTTTGTGTGAAAAAATATATTTACCTATAAATTTATTTTGTGATCGATATTTCTTAAAATTTTTAGTAGTTAAATTTATGTTGTATTACCCCTTTAAATACAGCTCCCATCTGGTTCATACCCCCAAAGAAGTTTATATAAATAAATATCATTACAACTATTTCAGAAGTTTCACAAAGTATATTTATATGTTATACATGACAATCAACAACTATAAACATTATACTTAAAAATCTTATTTCACTGAAGTAATTGTAATCCAGTAAAATCTATTTAGACTATTAGAAAATAGATATTCAGATTTCCATACTATAAAATATTTGTTTGGGGAAAAAGAAATCCATTATTTTTACGTGAACTTTTTGTAGCTTCTTTCAGATTCGCTTTGTAAAAAGGTTTAAAACAGTTTTCATGTTGATTGTTAGGTCTTGTGCGAAGCTACGGCTGCTGATATGCTGTCAAGTTTGATAATTTTTGACATTTTATAGACATTCTCGACGATGTTGTATCCATGCGAGGTGCATCTTTAGCATCCAAATACCCAAACGGAATCGACGAAACCAAAATTGTGCATAACTGGTTGTTACAGTCATATATAGGACAATAAACACCTTTCACAATTTTAGCCACCTGGTTAGCATTTTCGCCATTATAAGAGAAAAACTAAAATGTATCGAATGTTCTGTTTGTTGTCTTCTATTTTTAAAACCTTGTACTCATAACTGAATTAATCAAACAAAAACCGCAAGAGAATATTTTAGTCTCAAATGTCACCTTTCCAATGAGCATAAATTTGAAATTGTTTGATAGATACCTCACGAGATAGCGATCACTAGAGATGTCTACCGAAAAAATAATGGATAACTTTTTTCCTAACCTAATATTTTAGAATAAACATGGTACAATATGCAATTATTTTAAAACTGTCATTCAATATCTGAATTTCCTTTATCTCCATTTATTTTTGCATTTCTCATATTTGGCATTTTAAATTAAACAATGAAGTCTAAGCAATCTAATATTATTTCACATCTGTTAAATGTCACTCTATTAAAATTAATCATTTTATTTACATGCAAATTCGTTATTACTTTGTTGGGCAGAAATTGATACATTTTTTATTTAAAAATAATATTTATACTTTTTTTATTTATATGCTTAGTTTTTCAGTGTGAAATTTAAAATGAAAAATTCTGGAAAATGAGAAAATTGACCAAAAATGAAGAATAAAAGCAATTGCATTTTAAATATTGAGTATACTGCTAATTTGTCAGCACTGTTAAAAAGTATCTAACCTTTTCTTATTAAAATATGCAGATTTCTAATTCACTTTAATTACTTCTAGGTGGACATGATGATACTGAATCTGATGCTGGGTGGATTGAGGGTGTTGCCATTTTAGTATCAGTTATAATTGTTGTTCTAGTTACTGCATTCAATGATTATACAAAAGAAAGACAATTTCGGGGTTTGCAGAATCGAATTGAGATTGAGCATAAATTTTCTGTCATTCGTGGAGGAGAGCTAAATCAAATACCTGTTGGAGAAATTGTCGTTGGGGATATCTGTCAGGTGAAATATGGTTAGTTTTAAATCATTTTATTTACAAAATATTATAATGCTTAAAAATTTAAGAACATACTAAGATTATGTTCTTATTGAGGAAAGTACTTGCATTATTTATATATAATAATTCATTTTATTAGTTTAAATTATATGATCTTGTCACATTTTTTCAAAACTGTTATATAATTTGCCTTTTTCTATGCTTTTGCTTGCAGGTACAGTTAAATTCTTTTTCCCTATGGTAATCATATATTTATCTTTTGTCAGAAATATTAAATCTTACAAATGAAAAATATGATTACCAAAGGAAAAAAGAATTTACTATAAGCAAAAACATAAAAAAAAGTGCAAATTGCATTGAGCTTTGAAAAAATGTGACATGGTTGTGTACTATAATATCTAATGAGAAATTTAAAATGAAAATTAAAGTTTTTAAATGTAAAAATTTAGCTATAACCCAAAAATTAAAACAGTTTTGTATATTACTTGATTCATATATACTTAGAACTCTGCAAAAGTATTCTTAGGCTACAAGAACTTCAGACCGTTTTAAAGTGGAATAAGAAAATGCTAAGCATTATTTAATATCCGGTTGATACTATAAAAATTAAATTAAAGATATGTTGAATCGTCTAAAATATTCCTGTTTTTATGTAATATTACCTTTAACCATAATTCTTCTAATTTACCTTTTTTTAAATGAACATATCCAAATACCAAAGATTTTATTCATTTTAATTTTTTCAAAGCGATGTTTACTTTAAAAAATAATTTTAAAATTTGCAAATATTGTTAAAGACATTATTTTATATTCCAGTCTGTGTCTGTGAATATAGCCCAGCATTATAAAACTAGCTTTTTTTCAAGAATTTGGCAAGAACTTTTGTCAATATTGTGTTTTTAATTATATATTTTTCATTGTAGGTGATCTTTTACCTGCTGATGGTTTGATTATACAAAGTAATGATTTAAAAGTAGATGAAAGCTCCTTAACTGGTGAATCAGATCATGTAAAAAAGGGGGAACACTTAGATCCAGTTTTATTATCAGGTTACTTTGCTTTTTTTGGTTAATACCTTATTGATAAAAAAAAACTTTGTTTTTCAATATACTGTTTTACTTATCTTGTTTCTTGTGGATAATATTTAATTTTTGATTGGAAATTTCTTTATAGTTTTTTTTAAATTGTTTTAAAATCTATATAACATAATTTCGTTTTTAATTAGAGAAAATATTGACTCTAATTATCAAATTTACTTAATAATTAGACAGTTTCAGTATCAAATTTTACTTGCTTTTTCAAATTTTTGTATAGAAAATAGTTTTTTGGATATAGAGAAATTTATTTTTGTAATCAAAGCAAGAATACTTCTGAACAAAGGACATTTATAGAAACATTTTCAAATATAAATTTTAAATTCTTAATTTTCTTTCTATTTCTAATGATAGATTAGAAGACTGCTAATCAGGATAACAAATATTAAAACTAGAACAAAGAATATGAATAATATAAACACAGATAACAAAACTGAAATTACAATAAATGTCTAAATCGATTTGTCTTGTGCTGAGCTCTTCAACATCTTTCCCTCAAATATCCAGAGTTCAGTACAGGGAAATGACTCAAATTTTTCTTGTATATTGCACAATTTGTAAAGAGATGTTTATAGAGACAATCGTGTCCAGTGTTGAGGCAAGAAAATGGCAACAAATCTATCCTTTAGCTAAAGTGGAATGTTTGTGATTTCATCAATCCATTTCTTGTCTTTATTCTTAAGTTTTTCAATACTCTCTTTACAGATTTTTTAATTAACAATTTTGTGGATAAAAAAGAATTGGTTCATCTTTGTACAAGTTTTGCTGTCTTCTTTGTAAGGGAATCAGCTGTTTCATTTCCCTGGAATTCTTAAATTATAGTCTCTTTTAAAAATGGCTTTTTTTATTTTATTTATTTTTACTTTTTCCTTTAATTTAGAATGAGATTTATAACTTTCTTATTATAAAATTTATTTTTCATATCAAGATTAGAGATTGTAAAATAACTCGTACATTTAAATCATTTTAAAATTTAATTCTATAATATAATTCCTGAACTGGCTTTTTTTAATGAAATTAAAACATTAAAAATGTCTCAACTGATAAAACACTTAAAAAAAATTCTAAACATTTTTTCAATTTTTGTAACTTAATCTTTTGTATAGTGTTAATAATGAAAGCATTTTATTGTATTGTAAAATATTTTATCAGTGTAAAATTTAACTACAAAATAATATTAAAATAAAGTTTTATTTGGAGTTTGGTTGAAAAAGTAAGATTTGATAAAATGCATTGTAAATATAATTCACCTACAATTTATATATTTATTATAATTTTAATACATAAATTGTGTGAGCTACAGGAGTAAAATATCAATTTTTAAACTTCAGAATTTAAAAAAAAAAGTTTTACCTTTTATTAAACAAAGGTGAGTTAAACATGCTTTTTTAAAAATACTTATTCTTAGTGAGCTTAATTGTTTATAGATTAAGTTTAATATTTACATTTTATTATAATTTGAGAAATGCTTTCAATCCTGATACTATTTATCTAAAACTTTATTTTACTCAATATTTGCCAAATTGTAATGAATTTGTTATGGTGCTATAAAATTTTATATTTTGTGATAAAATTGTAAACGTTCATTTATACGTTCTACAGTCATCTTTTCTGGCAATACTGTGGGACTATTTTATTTACATAATTATTGTTAGGAAATTCTAATAAATATTCTTGTTTGTTTTAAGAGTTTTTTTGTTAAAAATATGGATAATTCTCATAAATTACAAATATTTTACATATTATGTAAACATGTTTTATTTCTTAGGAACTCATGTAATGGAAGGGAGTGGAAAGATGTTAGTCACTGCTGTTGGTATCAATTCTCAGGCTGGTATAATTTTTACCTTACTAGGAGCTGCCAAAACTGAGGATGAAGAACAAAAAAAGAGGATGAAGAAAGGTTTATCAGAAATTTTTGCTTTGTATTGCTCATAAAATTTATGCATTTTAATTTGGCAGTGCGAAATTGCTGAATAGTGGAAGAAAATACTATCAAATGCCTGATTAGACAAAGCTACGCTTGTGCGCCTGAGCAAAAATATTTCTTAGAAAAAATTTAAAATAGCGTGATGCAAGTTTTTGGTTCAATTTTTTGCTAATAATCTCGAATCTTTATGGTTTAAATGCCCATTTGTAGCTTGCGCTGAATATTTATTTTATATTACATCAATTTTTGATTTTTATTAGTTTATCTTGTTATAAATTTTGATTTTGTTCATTTTTGTTAATATATAAGTATGTTTTGTTGATTTTTTTAAACTATTCAAACTCGGTTACAAATCAAATATGATTCAGTCTAATCAATATTTTTCTCTCCTTCATTTGGTTCGAAACAACATAGAAGCCAAAAAAGCTCGCAAAAAGAAGAAAGATTCCTCAGGTGATTAAATTAATTTTATATATTTGCTCTGACTATATCTTGAATTTGCTTTCAACTTTATTCTCTTAAATTTCATTTTTCTGTGAGTAATAATAAAGAAAATATCTTTTCTTCTGCACTCTTTATCTAATCTTCCACAATTCATTCTATTTTCTTGAAATTAACCATTTCTGTATCTTTTTCTTCTTTATGGCAAATTAATCTGATGTGCTTTATTACTTTGTTTTTTACTTTATATTTTTTATTGTATAATATTTAAATATTACTTCTGTTATAAAAAGAAAGATTTAATATTAAAAGTGTTTATATATTATGTTTTGCTTTGTAAAATTCATGAAAAAAATTATATGCTTATTAAATTCATAATGAATACATTTTTCAGAGTTTAAGTTTTACTTTAAATAATTTAGATTTTTAAATAATATCTATGAAGTTAAGTAGCATCTTTTAAGTTTTACTTAAGTTCATAGATATTATTTAAAAATCTTTTTTGACATTTCAAGTTTCAAAGTGAAAAATTTTGAATGTTCCATTAAATATGCAATGAGCTATAAAGCAATTTATTTTAATGATTCTGTACTTCCAAGGACTATTTTAATATAACTATAGAAAATTTATTATTTATAACATATGTTTTTTATTCTAAAGTGTCTCTCTCTGTATTAAATTTTGTTTGAAATAGTTTTTCTGTAAAAATATTTATATTAAAATGTTTTAATTTTGTTTTTCATCTTTTAAAAAAACTGAAATGAAGTACATTTTAAAATTGATCATTGTAATTATGTATGTCACCCTCCTGTTAATAAAATTTTACTTTTTCTCTACTCCTTTATTAAATAATAGTTTTTGATATAAGTTGCATAACGCTAAATATAAATTAAGAATTATTCAATGAATTTCTTTATTATATAATAAAAATGACCTCTTATATAATATTATAAATGTTTGAACACATTTTTGTTCATAATTCACATTCAAAAATCCTAAATCTTTTTTTTTTTTTTTATATGTACTTCTTATTTTCCTGGTTGATAATTTTTTTGGTAAATTTAATTATTTTACTAAAATTAAAATGGTATGTGATTTCCATTTTAAGAACATAACACAAGTTTATGTTTAAGCAAAAGCTTTTCAGTTATTTATAATGTATTATTTATTAAATATGAGTTTACAACTTTTTTTATGCTTGCATTTTATCTATAATTTGAATATATTTTAATTGTGTTAAATAAAGTAATTTCTTAAATATTTGTTTATTTTACCAAAAGCATCCAAAATCTTTTAATTAAAATGAATTTTTAACTATTGTGTCAGATACTATTGAAAAGTTTTTTTATTTTACATTCTTAAATATTTTATTGATTTCTTTATCTAATTTAGACTTAAGATTGTTGCTAGAAGTTGTTTTTTACTTTGATTTTTTTTTTTTTTTTTTTTTTTTTTTAAGTTCTCTAGTAAATGACTATTAAATTCTGAGAAGAAATCTTTTTATATAATTTCTGTAGGTTTAACTTTAAAGTATTTAATTTAGTTTCTTTTTTTTATTTACTATGGCCATCGCATTTTCTCATTTATTTTAAAATAAAAATATTGTTTGTTATAGTTTTAAATTGTATTAATTATGCTAGAATTTTTTTTAAAATCCATTATCATTATAAAAATGGTTTTTAAAAGAAATTTACCTTTACAGTGCATGATTTTTCTACCATGATGATCAAATGATTTGCTTCTTTGACATTTTTGGAAGTCTTTTTCTTGTAAATATTAATATTGAATGTTTTGATTATGACAAAAGCTAAATATTTCTGCATTTGTCAGTTTTTTATATAAAAAGTCAAAAGAGAAAAACCTTTCATATTAATTATATAATTTTTTTATTTTTTTTAGGGAAACTAATGTTTCTTTTATTATGGCTTGTAAAAATTTTTCAAGCCATAATAAAATTCCATAATTTTCCATAATTCTTTTATTACGGCTTGCAAAAATTTTGTATGTCATATTTTTTATATGCCGATAATTTTCATTTTTAATAAATGTTTTTAAATTGGAGAAAAGAAAGTTAATAAAAAATGAAATTTAGGAAAAATAGTAAAAGGATAAAAATTCAAGTTTCTTTTTTTTTTTTTATTTTTAAAAAAAAAACTTGATTTTTTTATGAGTGTTTATAGAAAATTGGTATTTCAGATTTGTTTCCATTTGCTTAGAAATGTATACTTTTTCAATTTATCTTGCCATTACTAATTTAAATTTAAATATTTAGAATAAATATATTCCAGGAAATTAAACTTATACTCAAAATTTATATTTAATTGAGAAAAGGACTGGGTTTTTCGAAAAAATCCTTCCAGTCAATAAAACTATAATTTTGTAAATTAAAATATTTACACAATTCATATTTAGTTTTTTTTTTTTTTTTTTTTTTTTTTTTTTTTTTTTTTTTTTTTTTTTCTTTTTTTTTTAATGCTACTTTTGTCAAATTGAATATGTATGCATGCAATTTTTGCAAATTCTGAAGAATCATGATTTATTAAATACTGATATCAATTTCAAATAATTTTTAAATATTTATTTTAGTTTTATATTAAATTTTTTCTTTTTCTGAAAAATTTACTTTTATTTGCAATGACGAATGTAATAAATAATCTAGTAAAATTATTTAAAACTAATTCTTTCTACACTTATAAATTTTTAACTTTTCTGGATACTTTATGGTTGGAAAGCATAAATATTGGTCTGTGAAGTTTGCTTTAGTTTAATTACTATTCTTAGTCTAAAATTATTGTTTTATAGTCTTAAATTACTTAATGATAAAAATAAAATCTGAATTTCATTTTTATCATTAAATAATTTAAGACTATCTGAAAATCTCCATTTATGTAAACGTAATAAAAATTTAAAATATTAATAAAATCTATGAAAAATGCGATAGTTTTTCATTGTAAAGCATTTAGTATATATTAGTTCTGGTCATAACTTTAATATAATTTTCTCTAGGAAATTTTCGTAATTTTACTTTTTTAACATTTTTAATTATTATTAATGCCAGCAATTTCCTTCCTTCAAACTTTTATGGAAATTTCAAGTTTTCTTATAAATTATATAATTTTTAACCTATCTCTCTTTGTTTGTATTTTCAATGAAATCTATATTCATGTTATTATGTTAGGAAAGTTAGCATTATATTAACGGTCTGAATTCTGTCGTGAAGTAAAAGGGAATTTATATTAACATATAATAACATTTAAAAGAAAATAGTAATTTTTTTAGCTTGTATTCAAAAGTATATTGCATATTAATCTACTCCTAATCTCAATGTCAGCAAAAAATTCATTGAATATTTTATAAAAAAAAAATGGCTTAGTATGGAAACTACCATTCTATTTCTTTCATTTTTGATTTTTATAAAAGCAAATAAAAAAAATAATTATTTTGTTATTTTGAATTTATTAATTTAAGGGATTCATTAGAACTTAAATTTGAGAAATATATTTTAAGTTTCACATCTAATGCTTTTGCCATAAACTTTACTTCATTTACAATAATAAGAATTTCTCTATAGAAAAAATAAATTACCTTATCAAAATTTTCTAAAAATTATGTAGATATTTTCTTTTTATCAAACAAATTTTTTTAGTAAGTTGCCACTGTATTATTAAGTATCCATTTTCAAACATAGTCATTTTATATAAAAGGTTTTAATCCCTTCATACCATTCAAGATTTTATGTTCAAATAACTCAATATTTTCTAGTCATTAATTGATATTCAAAGCTTTTACTTAATCATCATGATTATAACTTTAATTTGCAATTTAATATTAAATATTTTAAGTTAAATTTGTAACTTTTGTTTTATGTTGTGAAAGAATGATTCCCTCACTGCATGACTTAATAGTAGTATTCCCAGTGTATCACATGAAAATTTTAAGTCCAAGGTCATAGTTGACCCTTTTTGTTATAGCTCTGTTACAAAAAATCTTCTCTGCACACTTTATAGTTGTAGGCCCTTTTGGTGTTCTTAAATAGTTTGTGTTATTAAAATATATTGCTATGTTTTATTTTTTGCACTTAAGTATATTGTGCTCCATGCACTAATAGGTTAAAATGCTAATTTTTTGCATGTTTGTCCAAGATGTATATTCACTATTAGTTTTGATTTTTCACAATTGCTTATAGCCATTTTATTTTCACTAACAGCATGGCATAATGATGCTAAGAACACAATGGAATGTTCACCCCTGACTGTCCCTGTGTCCATTTCAGGTGATCTGATTCCTTGCAATATATTCTTTTTTTAGGTATCAAATGAAAATATTTGTTTTGCATGGAGTCTTATATGTATTGTTGTGCTTGCCATGTGTGTATTTAAAAGATAATTATTTCTGATGCATCGCTTTCAAATTCTTCTCCATTAAAAGAATTCTGAGCAGGTGATAAATTAAACATGAATAATGTCAACATATGTTTTGAGTATTTTCCTCTCATTATGCTTATTTTTTATTCTGCACTGCATTTCTAATATTGTACTTTATTTTAAATTTTGGAAAAATTTTAAAACTTAAATTTTTAATCGATTTTAAAACTGCCTTAAAAATGTTATATACTGTAAAAAAAAAACTTATTTTTCTTTTCATATCTTTTAAAAAAATCTTTCCTTTTTTGTGGGATAATTACAGTTGTATAAAAATGTAAGACAGATAAAAATGTATTGAAATTTTATTTGACCTATTAGATTGCTTTAGTTATAGAAAATTTTATTTTGTAAAAGAATGTTTCTGAAATTTTAAATTCTTTTACCTCAACTGCAAAAAAATGGCAAACTATCTTTCTACAAAATTCCAATCTAATTTTATAAAAGTCCTTAATATTTATTCAATATAGAATTTTTTATAGATGCAAGTTATGAACTTAAAGTTGGAATGAATTTTGCGAAATAGACATTTTTGTTTTTTTAGGATATGCATTATGTTCTATAAAGTACTTTACAGAAATAATTATCTTTTCATAAACGTTTTTTTTTTTTTTTTTTTTTTTTTTTTTTTTTTTTTTTTTT
>JAPDSC010149944.1:206636-270593 GCA_026290005.1 Latrodectus geometricus
TTTTTTTTTTTTTTTTTTTTTTTTTTTTTTTTTTTTTTTAAAGAATGGTTGATACTTTATTCTGAATGACAGTTTCCAAAATTTAATTTTCTTAACTTTTTAGGAGAAGAGGTTTCTTATTCACATTTTCTCTTAAGACACTATTCCATAAATGGATTTAAATAAAGATATTTTCTCTGGTACATTAATGTTTGGGTAAAAATACATAAATTTTTTTCTAGCGCCATGCATTTTTATATTTATGTCCAATTAGCTTTCAAATTTTTACTTTTGTAAAAAATAAATATTTATATATAAGTTTTATTGCAATTATTATTAATATTCTGAAATATTAATTAACTTTTACTGAAAATTATGTAATTAATAATTTTGTTATATTCCGTTATATACATAACGATCTAAGAATTTTTCTAAATTAAATTTTCTAATCTGATTTTTCTAATTTAGTCATCTGTAAACGCTCACATTCAATTTTTAAAAATTAATGCAAGTCAAAAATTCTTATTAATTTTATATGTTGTTTAACAGATGAAGAAGCTATGGTTTCAACAAATTCTCATTTAATGAATGATTCATCTGAAAAAGCTAACAACAAAGATGCATCTGGTGCTGAGATTGTTCCTGCTAAGCAGGAAGTTACAAGTAATCCTCGAAAAGAACAGTCAGTTTTACAAACAAAACTGACTAAATTAGCAATACAAATTGGTTATGCTGGTGAGAATTTTTTTTTACCTTTATAAAGTTTAAAATGTATGTAGCATTGATTACCATTAAATAATGAAATACCATAAATAAGATTACCATAAATATGAAAAAGACATTGATTAATGTGATATCCCCTTAACTGCTTAAAAAATTGTAATGCTTGATAATTTTGTTTCACCTAAGCAGTGTTGTAATATATTTGATTCCTTATATAAAGTGTTCATTTTGTGTTTGTATTTTAATGAAATTCTGTAAAACTTTTGAATACTATAAAAATTATTATATTTTTTCATGTTAAAATACCTTTTATTATTTTTATTTGAGAAAAAGGGCTAGTTTCCAAAACTACTTACATCAAAAATCTTAAAATTTTGCTCTGATGTATTTTTTGAAATTTGTTACATTGTTTTATATTGAAAAAATTAGATTTATAATTTTATTTATTCTGTAAATATTGAAATTAATAAAATCTTATGAATTAATTTGTGTGAATAGAGATAAAAGCATACTTTAATTTGATTTAGCTATTTAACCTTTAAATATTAAATATTCAAAATAGTATTACTCAAATAATTTTCATCTTATTTGAGCGATGATAAATTTATACATAAATAATTTTCAGTTAATATTTAGTAGTTATGGCTTAAAAGCCGATTCTTTTCTAAAAATTTTTAATTCAATTTTTAGGAAGAACAAATGTGTAATTTTGTTAAATATAAAATTTCTCTTAATTCAACTTCAAAAGTTTAATTTCTATCAGTTTTTACACATAATCAGATATTATTGTATTAAATTAAAAAGTTAAATGATATCTTTTAGTAACATTTAAAATATTTTTGTTTATATCAGTCTTTTGCACCTTAAGAGTTAAAAATTGTTTTTCTTTCTAATCTCAAATGCTTAAGAATTTATTTGAATTAACTTGAACTTACCCTTGACATTTTTCAAATTTATTTTTTCAATATGTATTAAAACATTTTGTAAAAATCATCCTGTATGTTGGTATTACATTGTTTTGCATTTAATTGAATTAAGTTTTATACAAATATCTCCATCAATGTTTTGGCACAGCTTGTCCTTTTTGGACCTTGCGCCATAAAACCCAACCAAAACAAAAAAACTCCGTCAATGTTTTGATTTAAAAAAATTGTGTTTAAAAAATTGGCTTTTTGCTTTAACTTATAAAAACGCAATGATTTATTTTGTACATTTTTATAGAAATTTAAGGATAGCTTATTTATAAATTAATCATTTGAGTACTAAATATAGCCTTACATTCCCTTACAGGTTCAACGATAGCTGTCTTAACTGTTCTTATTCTTGTAATTCGTTTTGCTGTAAAATTTTTTGTCATAAATCCTCGTCCTTGGAGTCCATTTTATATTAATTATATTGTTAAATTTGTCATCATTGGTGTCACTGTGTTAGTTGTCGCTGTTCCTGAAGGTCTTCCATTAGCTGTCACTCTGGCTCTAGCATATTCTGTAAAGGTTAGTTTGTATATGTTTTAATACTCCGTATTTCTATCATTCATACTGTTTATTCATAGTTTCTTGTGTTCACTTGAATTTCATAAAGCTCCTAAAAACTTCCTAAAACTTAAAAAAAAAATAAAAAAAATAAAAAAATTTATTAAGTTTTCAAGAATTTTAGAGTTTTAAGTTAATTTCTGGAAAATAGAAAATTACTCATGGGAAATTTTAACTTATTTAGATAATGAGCAAAAATTATAAATTCCATCAATTTTTAATTATTTATTCTAGTTTTTAATGTATATCTAAGGGAATTTAAAAATTTCTTGTGTCTCTATTAAATATAAACATGTCAGGCTTTCATCAACAGTGAGAGACGATATTTCTTTAATTTACATCGTTTTCAATATGAAGTACAACATTAAAATATATATATTTCATGACATTTTATATCTAGATTCTCAAATTGTGAATAAATCAAATAGTTATAGTAAAATCTAGAGTTTATTTTGTAAAATTAATATACCATACAAAATAGCAATATCAAACCTAAAATTATCAACAAATGAAATCAATCTATAATTTCAAGATTTCATAGAAAAATATTTTGAGCTCATTAAAGATAGTAATTAAAATGAAAAGATTATTGTAATTGATATATAATTAATTTGTTTTTACTGATCTTATTCTAGTCTCCATCAAATCTTTCTTAAAAACACTGGTTTTCTGTGAATACCAATTTGAGGTCCATAGAGTTTTTTAAAAATTAATATATCATTAAACATGGTATTGATAACCTCTAGTGGATCAAAGGTTTCAGCAGTATAATAATAAAAAAATCTACTTAGTTCTGCTGGCACATTAAATGAAAGTATCAGATATAAATAAATGATCAAAAGCAGAAACATATGGCCTATAATAATGAAAATATAGTTTTAATGAATGAAATTGAATGTGTTATAAATCTTAATTGTGTTACAATATGCAGATAAAGCTAACAGAAATGACAAATTTACATTAATTGTAAAGTTAAACACATCGTAAAAGTTTTGGAGAAACAAGAATTGGTATTATATATTCATAATGCAATATTTTTTTTTCTTTATTTTGTCTTATTTGTATTGAATTGTATAGTTTCTTCTTACTGTTGTCTTTTATTTTTATTGTTCTTCAAGTTACATCTATTATGTGTATATACACAAATGAGAAATATAAGCTAATGAGTATTAAGTATAAATTTTCAAAAATGGGTATGTTAAGGTTCAGTAGATTAAAAGTTCATACAATATTTGAATGATTAATTTAAAAAAGTGAATAGTTATGATTTCATTTAATGATCTTGAAATAATTAATTTAAAACCTAGTTTAAATTGATATAAATTTCATTAAATTTTTATTATTTAAAAGTATAATTGAAAATAATGTCAAGAATGTCTTTTGAAAATTTTGTTAAGAAGAAATTAACAAGAAAATTGTGTCTAAAAGCATTAAGTATAATAATTGTTCAATTTGTTAATTTCATCGCCTCTTGTAAACAACTTAATCTCTTATATATAAAAAAAAAACTTTGAAATTTATGAAATGTTTTCCTGGATAATTTGTGCAAAACCTGATAAATTATAAAATTCTACACTTACTTGAATTACTTAGTAATGTACTGCACTTTTAGATTAATTCTGAAAATTAAGGAAAATTAAATTCCTTAAATAATTTTTTCAATTTGTAATTTACTTTATACAAATGTTAAAAATTTTCATGAAATCATTATCAACTATGCTTTACTGATGCTGAGCTTTATTGAATAGAAAGCCTCGAATTCAATACCATGCACTGTTGAACAATAAAAGAAATTTTAATAACTTATTGAAAAAATGTTTTCAAATAACAAATAATACCTATTAAATTTTTATAATACTACAAGAAAAATATCTAATATAATCAATATTATGTTGTGAAGTATTATGAGAATATTAAAAAAATTTTATTACAATACATTTCATATGGAAGATAACTTTCAATGTAGAATTCTTGTATTTAACTGAAGTTAAGGATATAATTTTTTAGTTTTAATATGCAATTTATAAATTTATGTGTCATCATAAGGTGTGCAAACAGATTTCTTTTGCCATTACTTTGAGAAATCATCTGAGTGACATGAAATTCAGAAAGGAGGTACAGCATTTTGTATTTAATGATGACAAAAATTTAGTTCTGAAAAAAGGAATACTGTTTGTACAGTATGAAATCAAATAAAAAAAGCTTTCATGAACTAATTTATTGTATTATTACATATGATTCTTCAAAAATAACAAGCAGATGTTCTATAGTATGGGACATGCTGTTCCCTATTACAGTGGTTGTCACACACACATGCAGTCTCCATACTCAACATCAGATTGTCCAAAAGTTTTTGGTTTAAGAGTGTCTTTCTCTCAGTCAGCATCTGTTTTAGTTAGTTTCATATTTCTTGAAGAATCTGCTCATTCTGAAAGGCTACTCTCCAAAACATCATAAGTTTTACAGGATTAAAATTAGGAGAGTATGCCATTCAAACTTTCCAATTTATATTCCAATAATAACTTCCCTTCCAAGTGGCTGCTAAAAAGCAGGAGTCTGGTAGGATCAGCACCCCCTAGAATAAAAGGCCTGATTATGTGAGTAGTCATCAGAAGAAGACCTGTTAAAATCTTTGCTTTAGCTGATATATTGGCAAAAGTTAAACGAAATTTGTGTGTGTGAAACCATTAAATGTCTAACTTTGTAAATTAAGTAAAATATCACATTAAATTTAACAAACCTAAGGTTATTTTTAGAAAATAATTTTAGATGCTTTTAAAGCAATTTTTAAAATTAACTTAATGAATTAGTTTGATATTTAAGGGTAGAAAAATTTTACCTTACTTGAAATTTACTTTTTTATTAGAAAATGTAAATTTTTTCTGAAACAATGAACTTGTAAACTTTGTTTACCCTGTTAGTTCTTACTGAAACAGTTATATGAAAATTAACATTAGAGTTTTAATCACAATTATATCAAATTAAAATTTCTCCATTTAAAACAAAAACTAAATTATACTAAAAATTGAAATACATTTTTATATTTGACTACCCATCATAATACAATTGGATACAATTGAACAACATTCATAAGGGATATAAATTTAGTTTCATAAATAAAAATGATGAGCCATATACTATGTATATGTAATCAGAAATATGAAACAATATTTTTAAATTAATATTGAATTAGATAAGTTTAGTAAATTTTTTCTTCTCATTAATGTGTAGGATTTTTTTTTTAAAGATTACACATAATAGTAACTATAAACAACTGCAGAAAAAATACTCTAAGATTAGAGACATATTAGAATGTATAAATTACTTTTAATAATTTAGAAAATAAATTTAGATTTAATAAAGTAATATTCAATTAACAAATTAGATCATTAACTAAAGATAAAAAAATTTTATTATCCTTGATTTATTTTTAATATTTATTGAAAAATAGTAAAACATATAAAATGAGCTTGTTTATCTTGTTATTTCTTATGAAAATTGTTCTATAAATTTAACGTTAGAATTTTAATATAATTAGATTGAATTACATATTCTTAATTTTAAAATAATACTACAAATAAAACACAACTTTAAGCAAAAAGTACATCATTTATGAAATTTGAAAAAATATTCAGGGATATTTAAATACTTATAATTTGTTATAATACAAGTGAATGCAATTCAAGGACATATATATGGAACATAGTTTTAGTGAAGTTAAGGTGATGCCTGTGGTTAGATTTTTAATCGGAATGTATTGATTATAATGACCAGTTACAAAGTTAGTAATAATAAGTACCACTTAAGTAAGATACCACTCTGCTGAACAGATAGTCTGGGATTCAATCTTAACCATTGTTGGACAACATAACATGGCTATGTTTCGTCTGCATGCGTGTCTATCAGGGTAGGTACTTGCAAATTCTTTAGGTGGGAATATGATTACTGCCCACTATCTGTGAAAAATCCTCCTGGAAGAATATTTATGTAGTGGATATTAAAATGCCTTACTTTAAATTGTTAAGGTATTTGCTGTTGTGTCACTTATAACCGGTGGTCTGACACAGTCAGACCAGGTTCATAAATCTGTTGACGAGTAAAAAGTTAGAAACAAGGAGGGGATAAGAGTAAATTTCCTCCTAAAGAATGCCCAAACAGCTTAAAATATGATTAGCTGAAGCCTGATGTTGGTTGCGTTTTGGGCAAAGAGGATAGGATTTTACACCCTGGAAATTGTATTGAATTGAGATTGTATCCACTGGAAATATTAAGGTATTTAATACTCAAAGTTTATAAATATTGCAACCAGTGAGAAAATGCATCATATGCAATATGTTATTATTGTTGCGACAACATACTTCCCTGTATCTATCCTAGAATTGTTATGTGCCAGTGAGGTGAAAGTAGCTGCATGAAAGTCTTCATAACTTAAAAGCAGGAACCAAACAAAAGACCCTAGTAATGCCATTCCCAGAAGTATCATTTCATTTGGAGGACATTGAAATTACAATCTATTTAATATGCCTTAACAGATTTTTGGATAAGTCAGAATTTAAACTTGCTACTTGCCAATGACAATAACGACACTCCTGCTAACCAGTCCTTGCTTGGGACTTCGCTTTTATGTGATATGATGTATCAACTATCTTTTTATGTGATGATTTAAATGAAATCATTTACAATCATCAACTTAAAGGCTGTACTTATATTTGATAATGTATTCAAATTCAAGAAATTTTTGTATGAGCTTAAACAAGTCCTTAGATGTTGTCCTAAATGTTTTCTAAAGTTAATGTTAAACCTTGGATTTGAGATCAATAAGGCTGATTGACATTCATTTGCAAGAAAAGAGTGATAGAAATTTCATTTAGCTCACTTGGATAATAGATTAATTGCTGCTATCAGGAAAAAGCCTCTCTCTCTCTCTCTCTCTTTTTTTTTTTTTTTTTTTTTTTTTTTTTTTTTTAGGAATAAAGATAGAAAATGGATGGTTTTATGGAAACATGATTGGACAAAAAGGATATGATACAAAAGATATTTCAGTAACCTTTTAGGAATGATTTTAAGTCAGTTCAGGAACCATTTTCAAAAAGGTGTTTGCACTACAAAAGAGGTTAATGAGATATTTCTTTTTAATCAATAAATTAAAAGCAATTTATTAACTAAAAAAAACAATTTCATTTTTTTAATTAAAGAAGGAAGTGCTAACTTTTTTTGTTGACAGTACAGACATACTAATTCAAAACCTAGTGTTTCAATACATAAAAAACCATATCAGTCTCTAAAATTTCTTCAATTAAAACTATTAGAAGAAACAATTTGAGTCAGATCTCAACAGAAATGAAAATTTCAAATTTAATGATTAAGCCTCTGCTTAAACAGATTGTTTATTTATGTGAAAATATAAAATTTGTTTAAACTCTGTATTTTGACTGTAATTTCGAAATTATATTATTTTTACTAAGGAAAAAATGTGTATTATGGTGAACAAGAAACCAAATATATAGGTATTGATTTGATTTTGTGATGTGATTGCTGTTACTTTCACTTCAAAGTCTGAGAAGATCTATTGCATTTTCCTTCAGTTTGTCTCATGCTTGAACACATATGAAACTATAAACTAATATAGACTTTTAAATTCTTCTTTCAGTTAATAAAAAATAAAATAACTTCAATGCAAAAAAAAAAAAAAACATGTTGAAAACAAAAATTATATGCTACCTAGGAGACAGATCTTAATAAAAACTAAGCATTTTATCGATAGTATCAACAGAAATGAGCTGGCTATCAATTAAAGTAATCTTGCTTAGAATTATTTTGTCGAGTTAAATAATATCTGTTTATATTGTATAATTTTCAAAAAATATGCAAGGTTGCATTAATGATAATGTAGTAACCAGTGTTTTTTAATTATTTATTCATTAGTTTCCCTTTATGAACTTAAAACTATCTATTTTAAGTATAATTTGATGCACTTCAATTGATTATTTTATCCATTTTAAATGTTCTAATTCATATTCATCTTGTAGAAAATGATGAAGGACAACAATTTAGTGAGACATTTAGATGCATGTGAGACTATGGGAAATGCCACTGCCATATGTTCTGACAAAACTGGAACTCTCACTACAAATCGAATGACAGTTGTTCAAAGCTACATTTGTGGTAAATAAGTCTCTATTTTTTACTCTGCTATATTTATAAACACTATTATGCTTTTTTATAACTTCACAGGAAATTTCAATTTTCTTTTAATTTTACTATCAACAATAACAAATGTTATTACATTACATTAATATAAATATTACTATATCACAAAATATTATAAACTTTTGTTAAAAATTTAAGTGTATTTAATTCTTGTTTATTTATTATGTTTTTCTGTAGAATGGTAAAATTATTTGCATTCCAAAGTTATGCTTAGTTAAAAGTTTCAGAAATTTGCTCAAGTGCTCATTCTTTTACATTAAAAAATAACAATAAAATCATTTAAGATTAATTATTTTATCTGTGTATGACATTCTTCTAGTGATTAACAAGTTTTTAGTTTCTGTGTATAAAGTGTACAAAATAGGAAACAGATTTAAATGAAGAATTTGACTTATTCTGAAAAATCACAAAATATTTTTTCCTTCAAATAAAAATTTGCGAGGCTCTATACAAATCATAGTCAAAAAGTAATACTGGGTAGCCTTGAAGTATGTCAAAAAAATTTTTACCTTTTCACTCTCCAATTTTTTTAAAAGCTAATTATCCAAAAAAGAGCACTTTTTTAATTATTTCACTGCATTTGTCTATTTTGATTCACCTATTGAAAAGTCTTATTTTATTTAAGGAATCTGGCCAGACATCAGTAATGTAGGAATTAGGGTAATCTTTCCTGGAAGATTAACAGGTGTTTTTAATGCTGTAGACCCACATTTTATTGAATAATATATTGATACAAAAACTCAAATTATATTATCAAAATGTGCAGCAAAAAGCTAAGATAACTATAAACTGCAACTTTGGTTTTAGCATTTATATATAAATTGGCATAAGTGTGGTATAGTATATTATGAACCTATTAGTATAATTCTGTAAATACATTTATCTCTGAAAAAAAATCAATGCCAAAAATTGCTTAAGAAACTTCTATTATGGATTCATAAATATAAAAAGACAAATATGCTTTTTGTCTTACACACACATCTACATTTTGTGAGTATTTTATCACTTTGTCTGTCAGAACTCTATTGGACTGCCCGTCTCAGGCTAATGACAGTCATGCCAAAGTATATTGTAGTATATTAAGAAATAAAAAAAAAAAGAAATTTTTAGCATGAAAGGATTTGAAGAAATCTTGATGTTCCGGTGATATATATCGTTATTACGATATTTATCACCGGAGCATCATGATTTCTTCAAATCCCTTCTATAGGTAAATTATATGTCCTTGAATTTTTCTGTTGCAATGTGCCTGATATTTTTATACAATGCTGTCAATACAATATTTTATAACTTTCTTTGTCTACCCCAATGTGGTAATAAATTAAAGACTTTAAAATTTTTATTATCATTAATTGATGTCTTATAAAAAATTTCGTATACAGTTCTTTTCTGACAAAACACTTCCAACATACTTTTAACCAATTTATTGATTCTCCATTAAAATTTTTTACCTTTTTAAAAATTGCGTCTTATAATTTTGTTGATACAAAATCTTCTTGTTTCATTTCATTTACTATAAAATTATTTCCTTTCCAACACGTTTTAATAATCTTGGCGAACGAACAGTAAATTTTTTTAATGACATTTCTGCCACGCCAAAATTTCTATCATTTGAAAAAGACATATGTCCTGATATTGAAAATTTGTGATCTATGATTTCCATATTATTTTCCAAAGATTGGACAATTTTTAACCACATTAAAGCTATTTTAATGTTTCTATTTTGCCTGCACATATGTCACTGTAAGCTATAATGTGTCTTTCACTTCTTAAATTTTTAACATGTTTTAGAATGCATATAATAATTTCTTGAGCACCTCTCAATGCAATAGTTTCATCCCAAACGTACAGGTGAACACTATCGTTATGAAAATTGTGAATACCTAAATTTTGAACATATTGCATTTGTAATATGCTTCTGAAGTAGTCAACTTGGGATACCTTCATCTCAAGTTACCTTCATTAATTTCATTACTGCTTTCTAACATTATCAATAGTAAATATCTAAATTTATGTATAAATGGAGTAAGGCCACTTTCAAATAACACAATTCAATTATTGAACTAACTCTGAAAACTTATGTGTCAAAAATTATCATATTTACTCGGAAAATAAGTAACCTAAAATCCTTTACTGATAAATAACATATATTATACATGTAACCATGGTAACCAGAAAATTTGAAAAATGGAGTTAGGCCACTTTCTAAATAAGCGACTCAATTTTCTGATTTTGTATATTTGTTGGTAAAAAACATTAAAAAAATGTTTTGAATTGTTCATCACATTCTATTTTTTTTAATTTTCCTCCATTTTGTTGTTTATGTTGATATTGCCTTTTGGAAATTATGCCTTTACTATTTTTAACAGTGCTTAGTAACTTGTAATTTTGTATGTGTATACTGTAAAGTTAGCTAAACTACATCTTATACCTTTACCTTTATTTTTCAATCGTCTTAAAATAACTGCTCTGTACCTCATGCTGCACATTTTGTTTTAATTTAATAAAAATACTGTCTTTTTCGAAATGAATGGTGCATACAATTTAGGTGAGAAATTTTTCATATTCAGATGATTAAATTCAGAATCTATTTAAGGCTTTGATGTTTAGTAACCTGTGATTCTGCAGTAATATAGAAAAGAGGAAAAAGCAACCATTGTGGTTAATAATATTAATGAAATTAAGGATTTGTGATGTAATCCACTGAGTTATATATATTAAGAGTTAGTGTTACAATTATTAGTACTATACAAATGACTTTTTTGAACTTAATTGAGGATTAGTTTCAAAGTCACTGATTTCATATCTCATTTGAAGCCAAATATTTATTTTGATCTTTACAATCATAAAATTTTCATTTTTCATTTATGTTGTTCAGAAATAAAAGAAATTTGTCAGTCACCAAAGTGCTCCAATTTTAAGAATATTTCTGTTATCTATGTGAAATTTTTAAGTTCTGATTGGAAGAGTCCATGATTTTTATTAAAAATAGGCATTTATTTAAAAAATGAAATTAACAAATTTTTAAAATTAATAAAGTTTTACAAAGTATAAAAAGAATGCTTTATTATTTTATAATAAAGCATTTATGCAAGAATTATCAAAAAAACATCTACTTAAGTTTGTATTAGTAGGCTTTGACCATGGAGGTATCTGACATTTGTTAAAAATTTATTCAAAACAGAAATCTCCATATGAGACTAAGGAATTGTCATGACATTTCCCAATAGTTATAATATTTGTAGAAAGGCAGTGAAAAGTCAAAATTCAGATTAATGGCAATTTCATTTTTTTCCTCCTTTATATATATATATATATATATATATATATATATATACGCACACAATGAAAAGTCTCAAAAATGATTTTTGATAAGAAAGTTTGGAGGAAGTAAGTAAGTGTTTCTGCATTTTAAAGTTACTTTTGATAGAAAATATATACTGGGCAATATTAAGAAAGAAGTTTGTGATCTAATGATTTTTATGGAAAAATTATAAAATTTGTTTGGAAAATATTTTAGAGTAGGGATTTCTTAAATAGTGAGTAGAAAGTTTGGAAGAATGAAGCAAAATCTACAGTATTTTAGTCTCTGTGCCTTTTTGTTTGTATTATTTTGTGCATTTTACAATAACTGACACATGCAATCATTCTATGGAATAGTTTTATTTTCTCTGGAAAAATTTCTAAATGAAATTCAATCATTTTTCCCAAAATTGTCTGAAATTTTTAAACAATTTATTTGGATAATCATCAATTTTGTTCAATAGTTCAGAAATTTAATATCACCTAGTTATCGTTTCTATTTTTGTCAGCTTTTGTTTCAGTTATAAATTAAATCTTAAAATTTTTAAAGAATGTTAGGGAATAAGTCTTTAGTATTAAACAATTCTGTCATTAGTTTGCTTATAAATTAACATCATTCACATAAAAAAATCATCTTATAAATTTTTCAAGTTTGACTTAAATAATAAATTTAAAGTTTTTGTATACATGTGTTTAAATTTTTGTAGCATTTAATTCCTTTCTGTTTAAAATTAATTAAAAAAACTTACTTAAAAATATTTCTAAGTGCGATTTATAACTTTAGGAACTCATTATAAATCAACGCTGCCAAGGTATCAAAATTTACCATCATCTGTTGCTGATTTATTAGTAACAGGAATTTCCATCAACAGTGCTTACACCTCAAAAATTCTTGTGAGTATGTTTATTCAAATTGCATTTTTTTGTGAAAAATTTAAATATTGCTTTGTTTCAGATACATATAGCAATTCAAGCAAATTTCATCCATTGTATTTAACAGGATTGAGAGAATATTTTAGTTTAACAAAAATAATCTTAAATATCAGCACTTATATCTTTTGTAATTTAAAGATTTTGTTTAATAATTTAGATTATATTGATTGAAGTATTTAGATGTATTACCATATTGTGTATGTTAGAGAGATAACAAATATTTTCTGTTATTAAGTTTTGCTGTTGAATTAACTATTAAATACTTAATACACTTTTTTAAGTGAATGATATATTTACTTACACTAGAACAGGGGTGGCCAAACTTTTGGAATCCGGGGTGTACTCCACATTTAAAAAATCGAAGGCGGTCTACCAATGGCAGAGCTAAATTAACGTACATATTTATTTTCAGTAACATGAAAAAATGGTAAATTATGTAATTTTTCTAAAAAAACTTAATATTAATATTTACAAAATAAAAATTTGTTGAGGAAAATAATCAAAGTATTCATGTATCAAAAACTGACGATCCTATTCACTTCGTTTAGTTGAAATTTGGCTCTGTTTATCTGCGATAAGTTTATCTTATTGTGGCTGGTACAAGCTTATTGCAATAAATATACACGAAATTAAATGTTCATCTGTTAAAGGCGATCAATGTTTGTTTTTGTTCATGATTGAAAAAGAAGATTCGCAAACATATCTCAATCCAAAGAAGGATTTTAAATACAAAATCAATTTGTAAGTATTTGGAAACGTTTCTTCAGAAATTAATATCCTACAATCAGTATCGCTAAATATGCTCTGGTATTAAGAAATATATCGCATCTTAATTTAATAATTTCTTTCTTGACTGGGACTGATGTGATATCTATTAAATGTCCTATTTTTTCAGATACTCCATCAATGTAGACATTTTCATTTAAATGGAAGTTTCATAAAATTGAGTATTTCGTTCAATTTAATTAAGTCAGCGAATCTTCTTTCAAATTCTTCAAACAAACAAAAAACAAATAAGTATTAAGCGAAATCTTCGAAGTCTCGGTTTGGATTATGGATGCACTCTTACTGCATGTTTTTGAAGTTTCTCAATTCCTGTTTTCTTAATTGAGATGTATACTTTTCTATAGTTTTTTTGAATATTTTAAATGCGCTCATCATGTCCGTTTTAGGTTTTAAATCGTAAGCTTTTAATCATAAATCTTTGCACAGTTTGTTTTGGGTTTTAAAGTGTAGACTGTAATAAATTTTTATTTTAAATAATTCATTGTTTCTATGTCATAAGTTATAAATTAAATTGTTAATATCCGAAGTAATTATCGGAATGGTCGCGTGGACTACCTAAAATGTCTTCACGGGCTACCAGTCCACTGCGGTCGACGTCTTAGCTACCCCTGCACTAGAATATGTTTTGAAATTCCTGAATTTTCTTCATTGATGAAGAATTTTAAATGTAATAATATCTAAACTAGAAAGTAGTGTAGTACATTCTTTAAGATTCTAATTCATTTTAATGATAAATTTGTGTTTATTTTTTAATTTAATTGTATTGTATTACTTTAATTGTAATTGGCTGCATATATGATTAATTTAAAAATATAGCTGCTTTGATATTTGATGTCAGATAATTAAATATTTCATTTTTAATTATATTAAAATTATTCATTAAAATGACTTAAATCATATTGGCATTCTTTGAGTATATTTTTAAATGTGTTACCACTTTTGTAAATTTGTTATTTCTGTAATAAAAAACCATCTATAAATAGTTCATTTATTATTCCTTATAAATTGTTATGAATTTAATTATCAATGAATGATATTATGCCTTACTGAAAACTAAATTGCTGTTCTTAAAATTAATAGTTTTGTCTCTATTTTAATATCTTAGTTAAAAATATAATTACTTCAAATTTTGTATCCATACTCTTATGCTTCAAATTTTTTATTTGAAATATCTGGTTATTTTAAATAGTAACAATAGGTTTTTAAATTTTTATTCCATTTGCGTTGACTTATTTTCTAGTTAGTCATTTTCATAAATATTTTTTTTTAATCCAGCCTCCTGACAATCCTGGTGAAATTCCAAAACAAGTTGGGAACAAGACTGAGTGTGCACTGCTTTCATTTGTACAAGATATGGGGAAAGATTACCAAATGGTTAGGGATGATATCCCTGAAGAAAAACTCCATAAAGTTTACACTTTTAATTCAGTGAGAAAATCCATGAGTACTGTGATTCCAATTGAGGGAGGTTTTAGGTTATATACAAAAGGCGCTTCAGAAATGGTTTTAAAAAAGTAAATTTTTCTTTTTTGCATGCTTATTGTTATAAATTTAGAAATTTTATCAAACATTATTCTAAGTAATAGTGTAGTAAAATACCATATCTATTGTTTAAAATTTAAGTTTTATAAACCATATGTCTCAATCCTTTTGAGAAAAATACGATCCTAGAATGCTGTACAAAACCAAATCACACTTGCATAATGAGCTTCATTACTAGAAATTGTATTTATGATTTTTTTTATGATTGATAAATTTAAAATATATTGGTAAGCGCACTTACCAGTTTTGATATTAAATGACATTCTTGATGATATTAATGTTTTTTTAACTGATATCTGAACTACCAAACATTTTATTAAGTTTTGGTATGTTTACATTACTGATTGATGAATTATATTGCTTAAAATTATTTCAAAAGGAACTTCATACTAATAAATAACAATATTGTTATTAACAATAAGTAAAACAAGCAAACTATTGTTTATTTTCTTTGCAAAATCAGATAAAATAGTTTATCAAATATTCTTAGTTTTAGAATTTAAGATTTTTATGAATTAATCGAAGATCTATTAAAGATTATTTTGATATGTTAGGATTTTTCTTCTGTTGATCAAATGAGTAATATCAAGTGAGGCAGAAATGATGTTTTATCAGAAGTCTTTAGTCCTGATTGTGTTAATTACATGAACAAAAATTACCTAAAAGTTTTAAATCAGCCAGTTAACTAATGAATCTTCAATATCGGAAAAAAATAAGCAAAAAAAAAGTTACTTCTATCATTTTAAGATTCCTTAATTTTTATTTTTGCTATTCCAATTTATTTCAAGATAGAAAAATGGTAATGGCAGATATATTAAAAATTGAGAAAACTTTCATTTATTTTTGACAGATTTTAAGAACGTTTGGTTTGACTATACAACATTTCACAGTATAATGGATCTGATGCAAATAAATTTGCTTAACACTTTGTTCCATGTTTGATTTTATGCAAATCTATTGCTCATGTGTGTAATATAAGAAGATTACATTTGATATACAAAATGAGAACATAATTAGTTCTATATGAAGTTGTTACCCAATTTTGAAATGAAAGGAATTTGGAGACTGGAAATGTTATTATAGACAAAGTGTCTTCCAACCCACAAAGATGGTTTTTGTGCTATAATTAGACTCTGAAATTCTAGAAAACTCTTTTGTGTAGTGCTCATTTAAACTGCTGCTCAAATCAAATGGGTAATCTGGAATATGATAAAATCTTTCTCCAAAGTGCATTGTTCTAATTATGAGTAACTTGATAATTGGAACAATATGCATGGTAATGGTTTAATTAATGGTTTTTTAGTTCCTCATTAATCTAATGTCAACATTTATGTGAACATTTTGTAGAGTAATTTATCCTCTACTTTGGCAATTTACAAATGTTACTTCCAGAATGACAATGCACTTATATTTACTGCAGTCTCTGTTAAATTGTTATATCACAATATCTTAATTAACCTGCTCAGAGTACCAAATTGAATCAAATAAAAAATTTGAGACAAATGAGAGCAATACTTCCTGGACCAAAAAACTACATCTAAAATATGCAGTTGCCTTAGAGACATTCTTGCATCATTTGGAATTTAATACAAATATTTTTAGCTGATATCAAAACCCTGTTGAAAGTGTATCTGAAAAGGTAACTGTTATAATTGCAGTATATTTGCATTATTCCTCTATTAAACAATATATGATTTTCTTTATACCATCAAACCTCATTGCCTTTTCTAATATTGTGAGGTAGTGTAGTTTTATCTTGTACAAAATAACCATTTGTTGTAATATAAATGAATAATCATGCTGCTGAGACTTATGACGTAAAAAGGCAGTCACAAAATAGTTTTTGGTGTATATATATATATATATATATATATATATATATAATTATATGCTTTATAAGGTATACAAATTTACTCTTGTGTCATAATTTCATATTGTAAGCAAGACAGCTTGAGATTTTCTGTGTCACAATTCATATTCCTTCAGCAAGGCTGCTTTGCAGCTTATAACAAAATTAATTTAAGTTAGAATGAGTAAATGTTGATAATTGCATCTTTTTAAATACTAATAATGATGATAATAACTATCTTTAAAATAAAGTTTGATTAGATATTTTTAATATTTCACCGATCACTTTCTTTTAGTTTATTTACAATTAACAAAATTCTGTACTTTTTCTTTATATTTTATTAAAATCTATATGTCAGAAGTTTGAAGTTATGGGTTTTAAGATTTTTCCTGATTTTCTATGCATATTGGCTTGTGTATATTTGTTAGGTTGCTTACTAGAATTGTCTAAATATCCCTTATAACAGAAATAAATTTCTGTTTTTTCTCTTTACAGATGTATATACATGTTTGGAAAGGATGGTAAAATAGATAGATTTAGTAAAGAAGATCAAGATAGACTAGTTAAAACTATAATTGAACCTATGGCTAATGATGGTCTGCGTACTATAGCTATTGCATATAAAGATTATTTATTTTCTCCTGATTCAATTAATCAAATTCAAATTATGTCAGAACCTGACTGGGAAGATGAAGAAAGTATTATAAGTGACCTCACGTGTGTCTGCATTGTTGGTATTGAAGATCCTGTAAGGCCAGAAGTAAGTTATATGCAATTGTTTCTGAATAGTCTCGATTTTTTGCTTGCTTATCCTTTTGTCTTTAATTAGATATTATTAAATAAATTTAAAAGAGATTTTTCCTATCCTAACTCTAAACTTACAGCTTTTCTTAATTATTTTAAACTGTTTTATCATAGTATTATTGCCTTGTTTATTTTTAATATGCTTATTAATTTATTTCCTTTTAAATTATAAACTTTATAAGATAAAATTCTTAAAGAATTTTCTTAAATAAAAAATTTTGGAATCAAGAAGTTAGCAATTTTTTAAATCTCTACTATTAATCATATGCTAAAGAATGCTGACATTATTAATATACTGAAAAGGAATTATATAAAATTTAAAAAAATTAGTTATAAATTTTTATCCTCACATTATAATTATGTTCAATGTACCTCAATAATTATTTCTAATGGCTATATATTATTAATTTGTAAGTATCTATTAGCGTAGAAGATGTTTAATTTCATGGTACTTTTTACAATGTTTTTATGTAATTGAAGTTTTATTTTGATTATTTGGTCAGTCCTGATGACTAAGTTATCAAAAGTCAAACATATTTGTATATGTAAAAAACTTTATTAACATATTGAAAGATTTCATTCCAAAATGTCTGCTACATTTTAATTTGAAATCAAAATTAATATACTCTTATGATTCATTTAATTACTGAATATTCATTTAAATTTGAAAATCATTTTTAATATGAAAAAAAAGTGTATGAATTTACAATATTGTCATAGTAGTATAAAAATATATAAATGTGAGTTATATTTCTCTCCATTTCAATATTATATATAATTCCTTTTGATTTTCTTAAAAGTGATTATCTTGTGGTCATAAGATGTATATAACATATGCATATAAATAATTTTAAGTAAGATATATTGTAGATAAAATGTATAACACATGTTCAGATAGAATGTAATTTGTCTAATGTATATCTTAAAAACTTCAATATCTGAAACTAAAATTAAGCAGATTTCTTAGTTTTTAAAATCCATTTTTATTTCAATTTTTATTGACTTTAGTTAGATTTTGTCTATAATTACTGGTGAATATTTTGGATAATACAGATTACTAAATGATTATGTAAATATATTTTTTAAAGTTTGCATGTCTCCATGAGTGTTTGAAATGTAATCAATCTACATACATATTGCTTCAATTCATGCTGTTCCATTTCTTAACAATTTTTACTAGCAGTATTTTTAAATTATTTTTCAAATTGAATATTCATAAAAAAGAATTAAAATTGATGCATGTTAGTAAATTTATTTAAAAATAGTTGTCTACAATAATAGAAAATCTAAGATTTCACAAAATTTGTCTAATTTTTAGTTATAATTATCATTTTAAATATAAAAGCAATATTTTTTCCATCTAAACTTCAGTGGATTTAGGCTTTTTCAGCTCTAAAGTTCCTTTGTCCTTTCTCCTTAAATTTTTTTCTTTGATTATTTATTTTTTTATGTTTTTGAATTATCTCAGCTTTGTTCTTTTTCTTTTCTTATTAATATATAATTTTCGTTTTGTTGTTCTCTTTATTGTGTATGTTTAATTCATTCTTTCCGCATGTCCTATCCATTATGTTTTTTAACATTGATAAATGTTATGTTTTTTAAATGTAATCCTATTTGCATCCAATGCTTTGTCATTTGTGGTACCTGTTTATTTATGCAATCATAAATTTTACAGTTATTGTTAATTTCATTTTTCCGTATAAGTAAAAGTACTTGTACTTTTAAATGTGTAATCTTATACTTGTTCGCCCCCCCCCCCTTTCAGATTTTGGCATTTATGAATTTAGTTTCATCTTTATTAATCTTTAAACTCATCTCATTTTTTCTATAAATTTAATTGGATTCAATAATTATTTGCATATACATAGATTTATATTGACTTTGTGAATATATTTCTTTGATTGGGTCATACAATTTCCAAATGAAGTAGTCAAATTAAGTAGCACAGGTCAACCACTCAAATTGCTTAACTTTTCGTTTAATTCAAATGTTATTACGACTCTTAATTCAATGCATGAATGAGTTGTGACTGTATTCCAAACCTATTTTAAATAACTTATTACTTTCATTAGTTTGAATAACTTCTATTAATACTATTAAATGTTTCAAGTGGTCACTTATAAATTGGTGACATTCAAAAACATTTTCTATTATTTGACCATGTGCAAAAAGTTGTTCACTGTTACATTATTAGAACAACATCATTGATATTCTTTAAGGAAACTTTCTACTTATTTTTAATTTTGTTTGATAATCGAACTTGAAAACATTTTGTACTTTATGTTTAGTAAATGTAGACCTCTATAATTGTTCCCTGTTTATAACTCATTTCGTTTCCTGGAATTTATTGAAATATTTCTATTTGTATGAAAAATTGAAGAAATTTTTAAGTTTTCAAAATTTTAAATGATGGCAAGTGACTCTGGTAATGGGATTAGAATTGAGATTTTCGATTGTATTAGTGCATCAAATTGGCTTGATTAATATTAAAATAATTTCAAGGCACCAACAGGGCTCGGAGTTGTCCTGATATTCCTTAAATTCCTGATTTTTTTAAAAACGTCCTGAAATGTCCTTATTTTGGGAAATAAATCCTGGAATTCCTTAATTTTTATCATATTTCGTTGAAAGTTTAATTTTAAATAATTTTATATTTTTCAGTAGTAAATTTTTCTTCCAGTGGAATATATTTTTTCTTTCAGCGGAACATTCAACTGCTTTCTATGCAAAAAGAAAGATAAATTCTTTTCCCCTTTTTTGTTCTCTTTCAAACAGGAAATAGGGTTGCCAAACATTCGTCTCCGCCTCATATTCGGCCATTGGTCACAAATGTCTGACATCAAAAAAATTTAGGTTTGAGTTAACCATTAAATTCTACTTTCTGCCTTTACTGTCAAAAGATTCTATTTTTAGTATTTATACAACTATTTATAATGGTGACAAAAGTATGAAAATTATTTGCTTACGTTTATGCGCATGTGTGAAATAATGTGCCATTTTAAACGATTTTGATAGGTGTTTTGAAGAGCGTTTATTAGCAAGTTTAGAATTTATTTTTTGAAAACAATTAATTTTCTTTTAAAAATGTCAAGGAAAATGAAATTTTCCGATAAATGATTGGAACTGCAAGATGGGAATAAATGCCTAATTAAGACATGGTTCCGAAGTGTTGACAATGTTCAATCTGCCGAGTGATTCGTAGGTAAAAGCGAATTCAGTGTTTTAAATATGGTTTGAGACAAGTGCTTGCTGATGCAAAAAGTCGAACCTTCAGTACATGTGATGTACAGTAAGTTAAATTAACTTGTTTGCAGTATGATGTTCAAATTTTTAAATGCAGAAGAAATCTGTGAAAAAAATGGAGTAAAATTGCTATAAATTAATGTTGATTCAGGAAAAAATTGGTTAAACTTAAAAAAAATTGAAATAGGTCATGGTGCAACAGCAATATGGGAAAATCTTGCAGATAAAACATTTCTACAAAGTGTCAGAAGTTGCTACATAGCAACTTCTAAGCATTTGCTTCAAAAACTTCCTATAATACATCCTTTACTCTAATATTTCCAGTGTTTATCTCCTTATAATAGAAAAAAAGGAAAAATCTAGGAGCTCATTTAGCAGATTAAATTTGACATATTCCTCATGTGAATTAAACTTCAGACTTTGATAAGATGAATGAAAAATGAATTCTTTACATGTGTGAAGATGCGACTTTGCTTATGAATGATTATGATAATGACCAAAATATCTGTAAATATTGGAATGCAGTTTTTAATATAAAAGATGCTAGAGGTTATATAAAATATCCTACTCTTTCTAGAGTTATTAAAGCATTTCTGTGGTTATTAAGAGTAAATTCACAACCAGAAAGAGGTTTTTCGACTAACAATTCTGTTGTGACAAAGGAGAAAACTTCTTTATTGGAATTAACAAGTCAAAGTTTGCCCATTTGTCATGATGTTATTGAAATGCATGGCAATTCTGTTTCCTCCATTCCATATACCAAAGAAATAATGCATTATATTCAGAAATATCATGCAAAATATGCATCATATATGCAAAAATCAAAAGATGCAACACAATTAGAGAAAAAAAGAAAGGAGGAAGACATAAAAGGTACTTGTGAAAAAAAGTTTAAAAAATCACACTTGTTAGAAAAATTAATGAACTTGAGAAAGACAAAAAAAAAAATTTGTTTGATAATAAGTGTGCAGCTCAAAAACTTTTGGATGATGCAAATAAAAAAATAGCATGTGCTATTAGTGGTGATAATAAGTGATGTGAAAGTTGGATAAATGATGCTATCTGCTGCTAATTCATGGACTGCATCTGTGAATGATTAGTTAAAAAGAGCAGTATTAAATAATCGAATTAAATGCTAATGCATCCAGTTCAAAATGAACATTATTAGTTGTAAATTTACTATATAAAGTATTTATCATGTAACTTATCAATTTTTAGAAAATGTTCAGTATAAAAAGTTTAAATTTCTGTATCATTTTTCATATTTTTGTATTAAAAATTAAAAACTCAGAATTTATTAAATAGTATACTCCTTCCTAAAATGTATTATATTTGTAAAACAGAAATTAGTATGTAAAAGTAACATTGGGTTTTTTTTTTTTTTTTAAATTATTGACATATGTCCTGATATTTCTTAAAAATATTGTCCCGAAAAAAAAAATTTCAGTACTCCTACCCCTGCACCAAGAATTTAGCCACCTAGCTTGATGGTTCTTCAATATTTAGTTATTTTTTAAATTTTGTTTATGTTATTACTTAAACATGAAAAAATATACCCTTTGAAAATTTCAGGGCCCAGTTTTCTGAATAAACTCACATTTTATTTCATCGATATTCTGTAAAATTTTTAGCCTGTCATTCACAGCAAAAAGACTCCTTTTAAACAGTTTAAAATGTAGAATTATCAAATATTGAGCAGTGCTATATGGATTTCCACATTTAAATTGGTTGTAAATTGTAAAGTATTAGTTAATGTGCTTTACAATCTCCACTCAATTGATCATGGAATGCATGCAATATTATGATTGCAAAGAAGTGTAATAAATAATATCTAATATTTGGTGAACTTTTTTAAAATAAATATCTTACTATTAAAAATGTTTAACTTTTCTTTAAAAATCAAATTGTATGAATATATAAACAATGTATATTTTTTCTAATAAATGTGCATGTGCCTTACAATTGTTCCTTGTTAATGACATGTTTTATCATTTAATTATGTAAATCAAGTAGTAGAAGATAAATCATTTAAAACTTTTTTAAATTTTTTGCAAATGCAAAATGCAAAATTGAGGAATATTCACTTTTACTGTTAACTTTTCTCTTTATTTTAAATAGCTTTCAATGTAAAGTTACCTTTTTTTAATTAATTTGTTATATAAATTAAAATTTTAAGCTTTATTTAATCAAAAATATGTTAAATATCTCTAGACTTTAATTTTATGTCATTTTGAATATCTATATTTTATGAAATTATATTTCATTTTTATTATTTCATTCATATTTATGTTTGTAGATTTCTAAATGAGTTTTCATGTTAAATCTATTTAGCTAATTTTAATATCATTACTTAACATAAACATAAAATGTTTTAAGTCTGAATAAAATAATATCGAATTAAAATAAATAAGTTTATTACAAATGAAAACTTGAAAATATTTAACAACTTAATACTTGGATGATTTACAATTTTACTATCTCTTTGTTTACACAATCACTTTTAACATTTCCTTTTAATCTAACATAGAAAAAGATGCAACTTACATTTCATTCATGTAATATATAACATACTTATGAAGTTTGAACATAATGCATTTGAATTTTGATATGAATATTATGTCGATAATCTTATAAAAAATATTCAAATTTAGTAACATCAAGCACAAATAAAACTATCTGATATTGTTATATTTAGTTATAACAATATTTTTTGGTAAGCCGGGAACATCCCTATTTTAATTTAAATAAGGTTAATTTTTTTCACATATTTTTCTAGTTTTGTTAATATATATATATAATATATATATATATATATATATATATATATATATGATTGTTTATACTTTATTTGGTGGAATATAGGATTATTAAATTATTTATTGTTGTTCAGTAAGTTATTTTGATCGATTCTATTTTCAGTCGGTTTTGACAGACTATTTTAAAAAATAACCATTTAATCATTCATAAAATATTAAGAAAATCATAATATTTTAAGTACCTGTTGTGTTACAAAAAAGTATAATTATATATATATATAACTTAGTGTAAAACACAAACATTAAATTATTTTTATTTAAATTACAAATGTGTTTTTTTAAAGGTTAAATAAATTCTTTTAGAAATGATTTTTTTTTTTTTTTTTTTTTTGTGGTGCTAAAGCTTTTTAAATTAGAAAAAAAATTCTACTTAAATTGGTATCCATAAATCGACTGCTATTACTCAAGTTCAGTTTCCCTTTTTGAAGGTCTAATTTATTTTATGACAAAATTACTTTTGAATCAAATATAGTCTGATATTTTCTATTCAAGCATTACAATGAAAATATAATTATTGTATTTTCAAAATTTGAAATAAGAATGAAACTCTTTTATGTACTGAACTTGCCATTTAGAAATTTTAAAAACCTAGTAATTAGCTATTATTGCTAACAGCTTAAATTAAAACAATAGTTCATTAAATTTCACTACTACAATTAACATACATTCTTTTCTTTTAGGTACCAGATGCTATCAGGAAATGCCAGAAATCTGGTATCACTGTACGAATGGTAACTGGGGATAATATCAATACCGCTCGCTCCATATCTATTAAATGTGGTATTATTAGGCCTGGAGACGATTTCTTAGTATTAGATGGTAAAGAGTTCAACAGAAGAATAAGAGATAGCAATGGAGAGGTTTGGAATGTTTTATATTTATAAAAGTCAATTTTTTAAATTTTATTATTATTATGTATGATGTTAAGTATGATGTTGATAGTCAAAATTGCTTGTTCATGATTTCATAATTTTTCATTGTGGTATAATTATGTATAGGAAACCAAAGAAACACTTTAAGTGTGAGAAACAATCCTGAGAGTATTCAGAAGCTCTAAATTTTTCCAAAAATATATATAATATATTTCTTTGATGCTATAATAGAATTATTTACAACATTCTGTTATCTCTGTGTAATCAATTAACAATTTTGCTTATGAAAGTATCTTCTAAATTGAAAACAAAAAAACCCTTCATATGGACTAAATAAACTACAGTTATCAATTATAGAGCAATTATTAAATAGAAATTAATATTAAATATTGAACAATATTTTTTACTATTGATAATGATTCTGATAGCAATGTTTTCTTGTATGGTATTAAATTAGTCTCTGGGAAAAGTAATTATGTATTTTGGTTTCAAATGTTTAAATATGCTTTTATTTGACGCACAAGTAAAAGTTCCATTAATTTTTAGATTTTTATTCTTTTGAAATTCTGAAATAAAATTCAACATATATGCATCATATCTTTAAGGCAAGAAGTTTCTGCAAAAATGTATGATGGATCAAAAATAAAAATTTTAAAATGCAAAAAAAAATTAAAGGGAGAAGGATTATTCTCCCACAGTTAAATCTAATTATGTGTGTAGATACCATTAAATTTACAAAAAAAGTGTTTATTTTTCTTTATCTATGCAAAATAAAGATTTTTGCTGCTTTTTGTTCAGAACCATTACAAATTCCAATGAATTTTTTTTTTTTTTTTTTAAAGTATTATTGAGATTAGAAATTATAGAATGCAAATTAAATTTTGATTTTCATTTGAAAGTACTTGGGGGAGTACAAAATTCTTAAATTTCTTAAAGCTCTTTATTTTTCTCTACTCCTTAAATTCCTTTAAGAAAAAGAGTTGTTTTCTTTAAAATTAAAGTTGGAAGATGATTTTTTTAAAAAGTTATTGTTTCAACTATGCCCCTCCCCAAGAATCTTTACAGTTTCATTCTCAATATCAATCTTGAGCTTTGTTAACTTGAACATTTCCATCATATGATCATCACTTAATTTCGAAATTCTATCAATTTAAATGTTTGGGGCCAGCTTTAATTTGAAAAGTATGTTTTGGCTGCACAATGTATGGTTATGACCATATTCTCCTGTAGCTTGTAAGAAATATGCATATATTTAAGCTAAAAAGGAAATAGTTTTATATTGTCTGAAATATTTTTTTAAAAACCTTTACAATTGAGATCTATATAGAACCAATTTTTTTTATTTTTAAAATATATTTATTTCCAGTTGCTTCAATTTAATTTGGTTCTGTTTATAATGATTATTAATCTATCTCGATTATGTTTGAGTATAATTAATAAACGCTTACTTAAAGTAAATTTTAACTAAGTGTGGCACATATTTTAAAAGTGAAAATTGCCATGAATATTGGAAAGACAATCTGTCTGGATTGGTGCTGTTCTTATTCTGATGTTTCATTTTATTGGAAATACTGCTTGATAAAACTTGTTAAATACAATTTAAACATAATTTATCAATGATCATAAAAGAAGCTAGAAATCTTATTGCATGTTAGAATTAGAATTGTAATTCAGAAGTTTCTCTTAATTTTTTTAGAAACAAAAGTTAAATTTATATAGTGCTAGAAAGTTAAATTGTTCAACAATTACCTAATTCTAAATTAGAATTATAGTGTTACAATTTAAAAAATTTACATTTTGTTAACTTTATAAAATTATAATCTTTTATGGATTTTTATAGAAATAGAGTTGATAATTTTCAAGCAATCTGTTCAGTTTTACTAAAGCAAATCAATTGGTTAATTCAGAAACAGTTTGAATATTTAAACTTTGATCAATAGTTAATTAAATGTGAAGTCATTAATTTATAGTATAAGTTTGAAATTTTATCTGATGAAGTTTAATATTTTCAACTTAAAGCATTGAAAAATTATGTTCTGGGAGTTAGAATTTATTAAGAAAGTTTCTTATAGTGACTAAATCAGCCACTGTTAATATGATTTAAAAATTAAATTCCTAAAGCATTCAGTAGTTTTTCCTATGTGTTATATGAATTCTCTAAAAATTTAGAAATTGTCTTTGGTTCCTTAAATTAATACAATATTTTTGCAATGATAACTTTCTTTTAACTGTGTTTCTATGTTTTATATTAATTAAAAAAATTTTGTGGAATTATTTGTTTAACTAAGTGTCAATTCTTGTTTAATGCATGATTTACTAGCTGAAGTGAATATTTTTTTATAAGTCCTGGAAAACTACCGTATTTTGCTGTATATAATTCTAGCAACATATCTGCAAGACCTTTTTTCTGAGTAAAAAGGAAAAAAGCGTCGCAAAATCCGGAAAAATTCTTTCTACAAATAGTTAAATATATATATTGCTAATAATGTGAGTGTCATAAAATAAGAAATACACAATATGATTAAAAATATAAAAAGTTGTAAAGAAAAAAACATTTATTATAAAAAAGATTTGTTAGGATCCCCATTGTAAAATGTGATAAACTGAGATGAAAGTACAAGATCGATCAAAAGCGATAGTTCTGATAAAATTCTAGTAAAATTTATCGATTTTTAATTTGGTTAGACATTTTTTAAAAATAAATTATATTTATTTCATTAATAATTAAATGAAAGAAACAGATTATTTTCGAACTGTGCATTGTATATTTTTCTTTTCTACTAGCATGCTTTGTTTTTCACTTTACATTAAAATTTGTCGCCATTTTTCTTATTTTCCTTCCCTATTGCTTTTAATTTAAAATATGCTGTGTAACTTAAACGTTTTAGTTACCATATTATGATATACGAATTCGAATATTTTCAGAACGAAACAGCTCACGCAAAGACAAAATATGAAATGGCGTTTGCAAATACCAACAGTAATATCTTCGAGGAATCGAATTCGGTCTTGAACGTAATTGGGTAAAGCAGATTTTAGCTGAAATAAGTCAACCGTGATGTGCCACCTGTTATTTATTTTATGAATCATAAACGATATTTATTTCAAAACTTCCAAGAAAGTTTTTGTGATGGTAAATATTTTTTTATCAGATTATCCGCGGTGGCCTATAATATGCGCAACGAAATTCGAAACTTTTTTTAACACGTAATCCATGGATTATACCACAGGAAAATAAGGTAATTTATATTTGCATACACATTTTTATTTTGTGTTTATTTTACTTCATTCACATTACTAACAAAATGCAACAGAATTGCTTAATTCCTACAATTTTACTATTACTATCGGGCTGCCATGGCCTGGTTGGTTAGGGCAACGTTCTTGTTATCAGTATTGAGTTTGAATCCCAGCTTATCAAAGATCCGTCTTGTTCTCTGATGGCCACTGGGGCATGTTAAATATGTTTTGGTCATAATGTTCTCCATGCTCTCTTTTTAGATTAATATCTCTGGGAGTGTTAGGAGCTAGGCCTGGGTCTTCTCTGGTTTCCTATCTCTAAATTGAAAGACCCAGATTGTGCTGCCATGTATGAGCCAAGTGGTACTTCCACCTTAGTAAGAGGGTGCTGTGTTCAAAAATGGAAGACACTCTTTCCTACTTTATTCACCCAGTCTCTTACAGGCGAGCTTGGCTTTGCCAAGTGTCATAAGTAACAACAATAACTCTATTACTGTGGTGTGCATTACCATGAAATTTTAATTTTATAAATTTTCTAACTCTTTAAATTTTATCAGTTATGATTGTAATAAAATATGCTAAATGTTAAATTTCAAGATATTGATATTTATGAATAAAAACCATTTACTGTCTCATCTATTTTGACTTCTTGTAAAGAAATGCATAGAGGTTCAACCCTAAACATTAGGGGTTTCGTTTGTTAGGCTGACAATCTTACCAGGACATATGCTTCTCATCTCAGATCCCTCAGTCAAGAAAACAGATATGGGCACTATAGACCTTAGTCCCATGAGGACTGTCATACTACTGAGTTGGGAATTATAAATACAAAAACTTATTATTGGAACGTATATTTTCCTTTTCCATATTTTTTGCACCTTTTCCACATTGATTAAATTTTTTTATAGGAGTATATGTAATTTTTGAAAATTGTGTTTAAACCATTTTATTTCTAATAGTTTATTATGCAATAATATTTATGTATTTCAAAAATATTTTATGAAAAATAATTGTTTCCTTTAAATTTGTACATTTAAATTACTTTTTTGTTTCTAAAATTTAGAAATAATTGTGAATTCACTATATATCAAATTGTTAAAATCGTTAATTATTTAAATGACATATTGTATTTAAAAAAAAATTTTAATTTTTTACTAAAGTATTTTTATAAATTTGAAGAGGAAATTGTCTATAATCAATAGCATGAAAATTATATTTACTGAAAAATAACTATTTATAACAGAAATCTTCTATAAAGACTTTCAAATGGAAAAAATTTAGGTTGTTCTTTTAATAAATTCAATATGTTTGCTATTGTCTTCATTATTATAGGAAATTATAAAAATCCAAATGCTGCAAACATTTAGTGACTTCTTTCATAATCATTAAATTTCCATTTAATAAGGATTCCTTAAGATCCTTGTGGGTTACAGAATCTTACAATGAGTCTTTTGAATGTGTAAGTTTCCTTATTAAGCATTTTATTATTTTGTTAATAGTTTAAAAAAAATTATAATAAACATAGCATGAAATTTGCTTTAAAAATAATTGTTTCTCAACATTGAAAAATAAACCTTTTCTGGAAATATTGATAACTACATTAATATTCCTTATAATAGTTGTCATAACTTATACGGAATTTTTAAAACTGAATATTTCAATAATCTTGGAAAGTGATGCTTTAAGTAAATAAGTTTTCACATTTGGAAGATGATCTGCTTCATTCTTTTTAAAAATACTTAGGAAATTTATAGAATATTCCCTAAGAATATCTAAATGTCAGTTTGCTGCCCATTTAATTTTGGTTAAATCTTTTTAATTAAAACTAAGGAAATTATTGCAATAATTATGAAGTTTTTTAATTTTTTATTTTAATATTAAATTTAGTGGAATTTTAGTTTAAGTAAAAGGATTTTCAAGTACAAATACTAATTTTATGATATATTAATAATATCTATATCAAATAGTTTTATTTTGCAGTTTGGTGGTGATAGTAATGAATTCGCTTAAGTGTCATAATTTTTAAAGTAAAATATTTAACAAAAATCTGTTTTTAACAAAGTAATTTATTATAAATACATGTATTTATAATAAATTCATGTAAGTGATACATTGGATAGAGCTTCATTTGATCCAGGTTGTAAATTGCAGTTAACATATAAAAATGAAACTTAGAAGTAAAGGGGATTTATTTCAATCAACTAATTATTACTTTTGCCATCTGTTGCATTTTATATATTTTTTTCTTAATTTACTTTATTTTAAATTTTTAAAAGTGAGAAAATATGCAAGTGCTGTTCAATATAAATTTTAGAACTTAGAATTATTGCAAGGTTTATATTTATATGATATGGAGTAAAAACACTTTTGAATAAAATCTTAATATACATCCAAGATTTTTATTTAATTTTATCTATAACTTTAATCATGTGTATTTTTCTGCACATTGTTCAAACATTAAAAAATGACTTAAATGATTACCTTTATTTTCAGAATCCCTTCCAAATTAATATTGTAATACATTACTAGTTTAAGATTTAAAAAAAAAAAATTGCAAGATGTCAGGCAAATAATGTATCTATGATAAGTATGTATAATAAAATAATAAAAATTGTTGTATGAATAAATTATCTTTTCCTGATTTTATATAGTTTTTTATTGCAAATTGATAGATTCATAACATGTATGAAGACATTGAAAAATGTTTCTTTAAAAAATTATTTTGATTTGATTTTTTTTATTTGAAAATTTAAAAACTTTCTGGTCAATGAATTGATTTTTTAATTCAATCAGTTATGTTTATATGTATTATTTACCCAGTAGTGTTGTCAAGCCGGAACGCTCCGGAACATCGTTCCGGTACTTCCTTTTTTGACAGGAACGTGTTCCGATACTAAAGATGATTTCTGATAACGAGATTTGGCTGACGTATTGAAAAAAAATTTAAAAGAATTGCTGATTTTTTTTTCTAATTTTTGACGAATTTTTATGTGTATTATTATAAACAAGGGTTTGAACCAAACCAATACAATGTAATAATAAGATTAATAAGTACTACTGTTAGCAAAATATTCTATGCACACTACCTACGCTACCTAAGTCAAAGTGTCGATTAAAAAGTGTTAGGCAGGCCGCACATTGAGGCAGCATGCCTCCAATGCGGACCTATCGCTTCCCGGCTGCGTTGCTGCCCGCGAGAGACATGTTGAAAAGTACCACAAACTGAAGCGATGGCAGGAAGATCTCACGCATGCGCAATATATCTGAGCGGGTATCTTCAGTTTCTGTGATTGCTTGAGAACTATGTGGCTAAAGCGTTGATGTTTTTATTAAATATTTAAGGTTTGGTGTTTCGCATTTGAAATATAAAATTATCTCAATAGGCACGATATAAAACTTAAGAAATTTGGGATTATTATTTCAAAACTCAACAGACTTCTACTGAATGTTATTCACAGTACTTTAAAAACAAAGGTACATTTTTTCCAATCCAATTTATTAATATAGTAATATGATTAACACATCATTAAATTTATGCTAATTTTTTTTAAATTATGTCCATGGCTAAAATGGAGTCAAATACACGCACAAACTGGAATTCTTTTAAAATAAAAAATAGCTAAATATGCTAAAGGGATGAATTTATTGTTTGGTGTAAAGTTATAACTGAAATTAATTTTGATTTTTCTGTAACATTTATTAAAAGGAAATTAGTTAATAAGATATTCTTTCCAGAATTTATTTGGGAATAAGATCATAATAATCTTTTGCTATGACATGTGTTAATTTTAAAACTAAGCTAAATAATATACATTAAATACTAGTCAGAGAATAAGAGGTTTGTTAAAGGTGCAAAAAATATTCTCTTTATAACAAACTGCAAATACTTATTCAAAACTATATAAAAGTTCTTTTAAAAATACATCTGAAAATGTATTAAAATCAATTAATCAAACCTATATCAAACAATAGCTAATCTAATAATAGCCCAAAAAATGCCGCCATCGTAGAAAGTTTTTTTTATAAAATATTCCAGAGATAACTATCAAACACACACGCACAGTATAGTCTCCAAACTATTTGATAAATTTCTGATATTTCTGCCAAAAGCATAATGAATATTCTTAATACGTTTCTTTAGTTAACGGATTCAAAAATGGCAAATATTTTGTTGGTTATTTTAAATATATTAATTACTATTTACACATTTTTTTTAGTTATTTCATACTTTAAATTTGTTATATTACATAAGTATAAATGCACATTTATGTAATATAACCTAGTAGTTTATATAAAGATAAAAAATCGCGGTTAATGTCATTAAGGAAAAAATTTTGAACACTCGAAAACAACAGCACACATTAATTCAGAAAAAATTTTAAAAAGGGAACAGCATCAGCCAATAGAAAATGTAACAGACAGTTTAAATAAGGCGTCTATTAAGAGCACATCTTTAGTATTTAGAACTGCTTATTATTTACCCAAACACGAACGACCATATTCAGATTATTATAATTTATTGCAATTGCAAGAATTAAATGGAACAATTTTGGCACCTGTTTTACGGTCCAGATATACCTGCACAAATATAATTAATCACATATCCAAAAATATGAAATTAAGAATTTGTTCAGAAATTATTAAAACAAATGGAAAGATTTCGATTCTTATTGATGAATCTACAACATTAAATAAAAAATCTACTCTAATTGTATTTTTAAAATTCGAAATGAATAAAATCAGCGAACCCTAATTCCTTTTTTTTTAATTTATTTATTTATTTTTTTATTTAATAGTATTGTCCAATCAAACAGTATCCACCATTATAGAATACCTTTTAAATAATTTGGAAAAATATGGCTTCGACGAGAATTATTTGAAACAAAATTTAATTGCATTTACCAGTGACGGAGCAAGTGTAATGTTAGGAAAAAGGAGTAACTACAAAATTATTGAATAAATTTCCAAAAATAATCCGTGGCACCGTTTAAATCGTCTGGAGCTCTGTCAACGATGCTGTCGCAGAAGTAAATGGTATTAACTATTTTCAAATATTTATGGATAAATTATATACCATTTATCATCAATCTCCTAAGAATCAACATAAACTAGAATGATGAGTGGAAAATTTGGAAGAAGAAATTAAAAAAATAGGACATGTTTTAGGAATAAGGTAAATAGCTAATTCATTCAGAACTGTTAATACAATTTGGCAAAATTTAAAATCTCTTGCTGAACATTTTCATCAAGCCGTAACTGATGAAACTTGTTCAAAAACTGAACAGAGTGTATACATTGGTCTAAAAAAATATATCGTGTCTAAACAGTTTATAGTTAATTTGTAATTAATGTATGACGTTTTGTATGAACTTTCAATCTTGTCTGAAGCGTTACAGAAAAGAAGCATAACGATAGTATATGCGGGCAAACTATTCGCTATTTGGAATCACTAAAACATGTTAAAAAAAGGAAACAAACTCATAGAAGCATCAGAGGCTGTTCAAGTGATGAAATTAGGAACATTAACAGATAGTAAAAAAATTACTGTTATTAACAGAAATCAATTCCTTGTAAGTCTCATTAATAATATGACTAGAAGACTACATACAGAAAATGATTTGATAAGTGAATTTCGAGTACTAGATCCAACAGAGTGGCCAGCAGATATTGAAATTGGCTATGGAGAAAATGAAATCCAGTCATTATGCACCAGATTTAATTTAGCATCACCGATGTGATGTATCAACGCGTTTAGAGATTTTATTGATACTGGAGGCTAAGTAATTCCAGAAGATGTAGAAATCTTAATTCGATACATAAATGTTGTACTTTGCAGTTTGGCAGAGTGTGAGCGTGGATTCAAAAATATGAATATTATTTTAAATGAACAAAGAAATTGAATATTAATTGAAAATCTAGCAAATCTTTTATTTATAAAAATGAATGGCCCACCACAACAATTATTTAAACCAGATGATTATGTAAAAACTTGGTTAAGGTCTCATCGTTCAGCGGATGACAACAAAACAAGGAAAATTCAACCACAAGATCTTGAACATAATCCTATTAGGAATATTTTATAAAAGCCATTTGTGTTTTCATATATTGTTAAAAATATTTATGCAATATTGTTTGAGTATCTACTATGCGTATTTTATAATTTGTTTAACTAATTTTTATTAAACGTTCCTATTATTGTAATAAACATATATATGGGTATAAATACATATATACAAAATGGGTTTGGTAATGATTTTCGTTTCCTTTTTTTTTGCTATAGACAGGGCTGATAGTGGTGACAGGCGAAAATGGGGGAAATCTCCCCCCGTCGTCAAATTTGGGACATGAGACCTTAAAAAAAATAATAAAATAAAAAAAAAAAAGTCGCCGCCAGGATTATCAAAAAAAATTAGCACAACACCACTGTATTTACCCAACATATAATTACTACAACCTGAATTATTATTGAGTTACTTAAATATTTAATAAAATATACTAAATAATTCTGTTATTCATATTTAAATAAAATAAATTAGTTAAAGATAGATTTTTAAGGAAGCCTCAGGTCCAGGGTTTGATCCTTGGGTTGGGAAAGGTCAACTCAATCTTTCATCCCTTTAATGGGTCGATAAAACAGAATTCCTAGCATGCTTGGGAACTAAACACTGGGGGTTTCATGTTAGAATGGCCTCCTAAGCAGATCTTATGCTTTGTACCCCATGGCCTTAGGTGAAAACATATATGAGCACTTGTAGTAATATATATTAACAATATCCCAGTATAATATGAATATGCAAAAAATAGGTTAATCATTAAAATCTTATATTTTAACCATTGAAAAATTATATATTTTAAATGTTTTTAAAGTATTTTTTGCATTATAGAAATTTATTTTTACTTTTTGTATTTTTGCAATATTTAGATTTTATATTTTTGCATTCCTATTTCATATTTATGTTTTTGCTTATTTTGCATACCTATTTTAAGTTTTTTTTTATTTTTGCATAGTTTACATTTTATTTTAAATTTTTCAAAGAACAAATGTTTTCAAAATTCAAGTGCTTAATAAACTTGTAATATCTAATGCAACCATTTATATATCTTGTAGATCTAAGTAAAATTTAATGATTTGATTTTAAATTAAAGTAAAATTTAATGATTTGATTTTAAATTTTACTTTTATATATTTTAATTTTAAATTAAAACTAGTAAAAAATATATATGATTTTTTTAAATTCTCTTGTAATTATAAAATATTTTATATAGTTTAATCAACACTTGTTCGATAAAGTATGGCCTAAGCTGAGAGTTCTAGCTCGATCATCACCTCAAGATAAATACACACTTGTTAAGGGAATCATCGACAGTAAACTTAATCAGAATCGAGAAGTTGTTGCTGTAACAGGGGATGGTACCAACGATGGGCCAGCTCTTAAAAAAGCTGATGTCGGTTTTGCAATGGTAAATAAGTTATTATTATTCTGACTCTTATCATTTCATAATAGTATATTAACTACTTATTTAGTTAATTTTACTTCCTTATGTATTTCTTTTATGTTCAACTATTATTTTTGATATTTTCTTTCATAATTACTATGTTTCAAATAACATTTTAAGTAGTTGTTTAAAATCAAATAAAATATCCATATTTTAAAGTTTGCATTATAAAAGCTGAATAATATTTGAATTTGTTAGAAAGTCTGGTATGTCTTTTATTTATCAGTAGTAAAAGATTTCACATGGACACCTGAAAATTTAATGGTATTTACCTGAATTTTAGATGCCACTTTATGGAATACTCTTTTCATATATATTTTCTTACAATACAACTAAAATACATAATTAATATGTTTCTTAAACTTAATGATTTCCTGATTTTTTTTTTTCACTAATTTCTTCAAATTTGAGTACTTTTGGAAAAATTTTTTTGAAAGTTTTTAAAATAGTTGGAAGCTTTTCAGAAAGTCTTTTCTCATTTCTTTCCAATACAAATGAACATTTTTATCTTTCAGCTTAACTCAAAAAAAAAAAAAAAAAATTGCAAAATGCTTGCAAAAAAAGCTTGCAAAATGACCACTTGTAAATTTTCCTTACACATTAAATCTGTACTTTATTCATTAATGTTAAGTAATTACTAATAAAAGCAAAATGTGAATCTTAAATTATAACTTGTAATATTCCAAGAACACAGTTGGTGAAATAAATATTATATCTACTATTTAATTTTTTATACCAGTTATTTTATGGAGCAAGTAAAGGCAAACATCTTTATTTTTTAATAAACAAAAAACTAGGAAAAGGAAAATTACATGTCTTATGAATTTTACAAGTTATCTAGTAAGTTTTCATAAAAATTATTAATAGTATATCAGAACAAGTGAATTCATCGATATTAAATGCTTATCAGAATGAAATCAAGCAAAAATTTTAAAGAATAAAGTATTGTTTGCTAATATCTGGTAAATATAAACTTTTGCCACTACAGGGAGCTGTATTAATAGTTACTTGTGAAGGGAGTCCCAAACGGATTAAAAAATAATCATGAAGGAATTGTATGCATTGTACAATTGATTGACATAGAAAAACTTTTAAATGTAGAAGACTAAGTAAAATCTAACTAAGAATATTTGACAGTAGAGCAATCTTGTAAAACTATTAATAATTAAAGTAGTGTTAAATATGAGATATTAAAATTGCTTTAAACTAAGCGAATTATTTAACCTTTTGAATCCGGTGTCACTATTTCATGAAACTGCTCTTACAACGGCGTGAGAAGAAGATATTTCCAACCTTCTAACTGAAAGAAGAGGGTCATTTTTATCCCACTTACATGCTGAAGATTTCACCATAACAAATTGCATTTAAAATTGCAGATTAAGAAGTGTTATGAAAATTTTAAGGTATATACTTGTGTATGTGGAACAAATTTAGTCTGCTTTATAAATTATGATATAGTAGAAATTGATTCATTGCAAAAAATTTTCTGAAATTAGTTTATCACTGAAATGTTTAAAATAATTATAAATTTCATTTATTTATTCGATTCTTTGCAATCAAAATACATATTTAAAATAACAGATTTTTTTTTAAGTAACAAAAAGTATTTATCTAAAAGAAAAATGATAAGCAATAAACTAATTGAATATGTTCAAAAACATTCCTAAAAACAGCATGCCTGAAAGAAATGCATATGATATTTTGAACAAATAATTTTTGTTCATGAGCAAGCATATGTAAATTACCAAAATTGTGTTTGAAAAAGATTTGTATGTTAGCAACATTAATGGTTTTTATTTCCTTTCGTTATAAATATTTTGTGTCATAAGTATTTTCTATATTCATTGAATTAAAATATATGCTTTTTTTATCTTTTTTGGGGGGGGGGAAGCTTAAGCTTTTTCTTTTCTTTTTTGCATTTCTGTGACTAGGTGTGAAGCATTTTATACAATTAATATAGTGGGATCAATCTTGAACTAATAATTGTTTTTAAAATTACTGTAGTCATAAAACGAATTGCAAAATTCTATTCAATGAATGAAAGCTTGAAAATTGTTCATTTAAAGAGTACGTTCCAAAATATAATCCTATTAGTCTCAGAAAATTTTTCTAAAATTCTTATCTGGAAAGAAGAAAACATTAGTGTAATTCTAAAATAAATTCTTGTCTTTAGTATTTTATAATTTGTATATAACAATAAAGACTATGTATGATAAAAAAAGCGACTAGTTATAATGTAAAGCAAATTGTTTTAGGTGGATGAATATACATCTTTTCCTTTCAAAAAAGAACAAATAAATCCGTTTTATGCCGAAATTCTCTGCTCTGGCAAGATACCAATTTTTATGACTTTCAGTCACAAAAGATCAGCTATTAAATCTCCCTCAACTGCCCAAAGAAAATTGACCACTTTAAAGAGGGAAAAATCCATGGTACAATCCATTACTGTACTACAAACGTCTTCTGAGACTCACATTCATGGTACCATAGTTGTTGGACAAAAGTTAAGATGGAAGGTTAAAATTGTAAAATCTATCTGATTTCAGAATGGAGATTTCTAAAATATTAAAAGTAAGACGTATGATTGGAGAAGATGGTTATTGGCTTCGCTGAGGAGGCAGAAAGGACCTTACTTGCATAACAGCTGTTTCTACTAGAAACACATTGCAGCCTTTCCGCATGCTAAAAATATGTCTATTTACTTAGAATCTGCATTAAATTTATTTAAATGTTTCTAGAAACTGATTCTGCTAATGTTATAAGGATACAATTAATTTCTGCTTATACAGGGTTAATTTTTATCTACTGGAAAGGCAGATATCAGGAGTAAGACATTATCCATAGTTTTCAATGTGATATATTAGGCAATGAAGATTTACTGCATGGAATAGCAAAATCATAATTTCTTTGGTGTATATTTCTGAATAATATTTATTCCCTTCCTTATATATATATATATATATATATATATATATATATATATATTAATCCAATTACGAATCATTTGGCTGTTATCAAAAATATTTTACATACTTTAATACACTATTAACTAATTTAATTATGAAACAGTATTCAAAATATTGATTTATTCTCTATTTGAAAATTTTATACTCTTTCGTGGTTGCTTTCATCATGTAAAAATGTAGGAATTTGTAACTATTTATTTTAACCCATTTTTGTATCAATTTTTACAGTTCTTCCATTTAAATAACTCTTAATCTTAACCTTTCTATCTTCCACATCTTATTTTAATATTGCAGCATTTCAAAAAAATTCTAAATCATTTCTTCACTTCCATTTCTTTATTGCTATTGCATCCATCACTTTGTGCTGTATTTATTTAAATAAGCGGTTTTAAAAGTTAATAAAATTGTGTTTCAGTTCTCAAATGTAAAATCATTTATTTTATAAAGAAGCAATGTATGCAGTGTGGTAATTTTGTGATGTAACAAAAACATTGTATTAAAAGCAAATTTAACTGCCAAATTTACAAAATTATATGTATGATTGCTTAATTTTTAATGATATTTTGTAGGGTATTGCTGGTACAGATGTTGCCAAGGAAGCTTCTGATATAATTCTCACAGATGATAATTTCACAAGTATTGTTAAAGCTGTTATGTGGGGTCGAAATGTGTATGATAGTATTGCAAAATTTCTTCAATTTCAACTTACTGTAAATGTTGTTGCTGTTATAGTTGCTTTTGTTGGAGCTTGTGCTATAGAGGTACTGAATAGTTTAATTCTTTTAAAATATATTATAATATTGCCTTAATATGCATTCAGATTATATAATTTTTCATTACAAAAAAAAATTTTATAAATTGTTACCTTTTTTATAATATCCATATTATTATTTAATTTGAAATGAATTATTTTACTGTCTTAAAAAATTTTGCATTTCTAATATTTTTAAAAAATTTAAGCCTTTATATCCAATCAAAACTAGGAAAACTGTTCTTGTATATTTGATTTAATTAAATAATTTTCAATTTCTGATAAATAGGACAGTCCTTTGAAAGCAGTGCAGATGTTATGGGTTAATTTAATAATGGATACCCTTGCCTCACTTGCCCTTGCAACTGAAATGCCTACACCAGATCTCCTCTTAAGAAAGCCTTATGGACGATCAAAACCTCTTATATCACGAACAATGATGAAAAATATTTTAGGTCATGCTATTTATCAATTGGCTGTAATATTTACACTTTTATTTGCTGGTTAGTATTTTAATTGTGTGGAAATCATTCTTTTAAATTACTTTTACATGATACAACAATTAACTTATAATTCTTAATGTAACAAATTTTCATTTAATGATAAGAGTGGTAAAGAAACTGAACAGTTTCATAATATCTTGCTTAAAGTTTTTAATTTTCCATTCGCTAATATATTAGTTTTCTGTATATATATTTATAATTTTATTGATCTTTTATTTTTCAGGTGATAAAATATTTGATATTGACTCTGGTATGAATTCTACATTACATGCAAAGCCTTCAGAACATTTTACTATTATATTTAATACCTTTGTGATGATGACTCTCTTTAATGAAATAAATGCTAGGAAGATCCATGGCGAGCGTAATATTTTTGAAGGCTTGCTTACAAATCCAATTTTCTATAGCATTTTGATTATTACAACAGTAGCTCAGGTAATTTTCATTTTTTAGAATAAATTATTCATTATTTTTCATTAGATTTAATGCAGTTTTTAAAATTGATTTTATAACAATATTTGTTTATATTTATGTCTCCAATATATCAGTTAAATTATTTGATGGAAACAAATGGACTTGATGTCATTTAAATTGGATACTTAAAACATCTTCATTTTTTATTCATTATTTATTACCTATTTCTGTTTTTAAGCAATGTTAACTGTTTTCTATTTACATATTGATTAGGAAGATGCAATACTGTCCTCCTTGACTTAATGTACATAAATATACAACCATTGTAACTTTCTGGGTCCACTAAGTCTTTTTATACAAAAAACAACCGTAGAGCAAAATACAAGGTGAAAAAAAGAATCTTTTCACCTTGAGTTCAAATATGCAAAAAGACAACAAATTGAAACAACAGAAAATGTGAAGCTGATATCCCAAATGGTTAGAGCTCTTGCTATGGTTCATGGGTTCAAATCCCACTTTGGGTTTAGATGTTCATAGTGATTCTAAAGCCATTTTAAATTGTTCGTCCTGTTTTAATTGGCTCTTGTGTGCAAAAATGTCTTTGATTGCAGATATAACAAAAGGGGACTGTAACTAATGTATTCCAGATAAAAGTTTATTAAAAGGATATTATGATGCCATTCCAAAAAAAGACATTTAAAATAAACAAGTATTGACTCTATTTAATAACTATGTTCTTGAAATTAATTTTAAAAAATGTTTAAAAAGCAGTGTCTTAAAGTTATTTTTTATTATGCATATTTTTACTTTTATTATATTTTAATTATTTTTTGGCTTAAAGTAAATTTTATGCTTCATCATAAATAGGCAGCATAAAACTCTTAATTTTGGTAAAATTTGAATCATTCAAATTTTTATCCAATGTTCTAACCAACTCTTGATTGAGAAATTCTAATTTTAAATGTGATTTCTTTTAAATTTCTAATCATTTTTTAAAAACTAAATATTATGGTAAAAAAAATAGTGTTCTAAAATTTCTCTATATTTTAATTTTAAATGAAAAGCAGTATTTAAGTATAATTCCATATTTGAGTGGCATTTTGTATTTTTCTCCCCTGCCTACACTGCTCTATTTAGAAACTTTCTTATGTACAGCTTATGCCTAAACAGTATGCAGTAGACAAATAGTAATATTCAATCACACTGGTTTCCACATTGCTTAGTATCAAGTTTACTGTAACAGTATTTTTCAATTTGGAACATATACTAATGAATGATTTTGAAAAAAAAATAATGCTAATGAATTTTATCAGAATTAAATGAAACATAATTCCTTTTTATATTGCATATTCTTTATGACTATGTTTAGTTGACATTTTGTATCATATCATAAAATAAGAATTGAAACACTTAAATATATTGGAGAAAATTTTTTCATGCTGACAAAATATTTCTTGATAAAATTGTGGTTTAAAGTGCTTCAGAGGCTAAAACAAAACTTGTATACTGAAGATTATAAATTCATGAACAAGCATTAAAATTTCTTTATTGAATCTTTTCAGACTAATTGCTAACAAAATGGTTTGCGTTCCTGCCTTTAGTTCAATAGTTTGTGGTATTTGAACTGATCCTTAAACTTGTATGTTTCTAGTGGTTCGGAATCCACTTTAAACCATTGGCCTTGGTGTAATTAGCCCCATTGTGAAAAAAAGACTGTTGAGTGACAAACAGATTGAATCTCTTCAGATTTTGACAATTTATGCAATTTTATTTTCATACTATCATTATTTTTTGGTGAATTACCACTTATGTTGCTCATTATAACGAAGAAAATGTGCACAAATTTGGTAATTTTATTTATATTATTTAGTCTTTTGCAGGTAATAACTTAAAATTATTGTTTTTAGGTTATCATCATACAGTATGGTGGCTATGCTTTCTCCACTGCTACTCTTACAATTGACCAATGGCTGTGGTGTATATTTTTGGGTTGTGGGACATTAGTATGGGGGCAGCTGATTACATCAATTCCTGCAAAGCGTATACCAAAGACTTTTACTTGGGGCTCTGGTCCACCTGAAGAAATGGCAGGTAATGTGTCTTTGGTTGAAGATGGAAGCAGCGGTTCAATCTCGCAAGATAAAAGAACTGGTCAAATATTATGGATTAGGGGTCTCACAAGGCTTCAAACACAGGTTAGTAAATATAATTACATATGCCATAAATGTTTTGTTATGATCATATTTACTCTTATTTTTGTGTATCATATTCATATTTAATATCCTATCATGGTCCTTTTACAAAATATTCGAAAGAGAAATTTATTACTTTAGAATTGTTAAAACACCTACCTAATTTTTAGTGGTGAATAAGTTTATTTTCTAAATATTATTTTATTTATGGTTTTTATACTCAAAAGATATCATCTATTTGAATTTTATTAATTTTTTCCTACTATTTTATGTGAAAACGATTATATTTTTAATTGTTTAGCTTTAAAAATTAAAATGTGATATTTTTTCATTTTTCATAATTTCTTGTGTACTCATTGTAATTTATAAGTTTCTATTAATGTATAAGTAGTAGTAATTATTTCTTTTTTTTAATATTTTCTAATGCATACATTTTTTAAAAGTTCATATATTAGAAAGTTATTTTTAATGCTTTATTTTATATGCTTTGACCTTTTTCATTATAACTGATTTTATTAAAATAGTTTAAATGCAGTTTCACATGTCACTTATAAAATATTTGCATTGCTTATAATTTTTCTTAAAATAAAGATTTGTAAAACATTAAATGTTTCAGTGCTTGTCATTTACTTGATAAGAATGAATTCAAGATAATTTAACATTTCTGGTGTTGGCTCCTGGTTATAAAAGTTTCTTATAAGCTAATATCTTATGATTAATATTGAATTCAATTACATGTTCTCTTGATTTTCCTAATGATTTTAATATTATTATACTATTTAATAAAAAGTTTTAAAAAAATTTACTTTTAATTTGGGTATTTTAAATATCTTAAACTTTTGTTTCACTATAATTTCTGTCAATATACAACTTATTTCACATAATATATGTTAGTAATATTTGTGCTTAATATGTTTTTTAAATATGAACAAAATTATTTATTTTGAATTTATCTTATTATTTCGAGCTTATTATTTCGAGCTGAAACTACCAAATGAATTATTGCTTAGCATTTAAAGACATATATATTTTTATGGAGATAAAAATTTTAGGTTTACTTAATCCTTGAACTCCTTCATTCACTTATTATTAAAATATTGTTATACATTTTTAATTAAGTATCAATTTTTTTTAAAAAAAGAATAATTCAATAATCTAAAATATTCAGCCTTTCAAAGCAAAAAAATGCATTATTTTGTTTCTAAAATTACTAAAAACTTGTTCAATTTATACTGTGTGTGATTTCAGTTTTGTTTAACATATTACATTGTACATATTTTAATGTTTTATATGTGTAATGCAAGCTATAAATATATCGGCTTGCATAGGTTAGCTTCTTTTTTTAAAATTGGGTATCATGTTACATCCTAATCTGTAATAAAATGTTACTTTCTCTTGTAATTGTGATTGTTGTAACTTCTTAAATTCACTTTATTTGTTGTAAATGGAGACATCTATTTCCATTGCTAATGAAGTACAAATTCTACATAATTGCACAATAAAATTTGGATGTTTTAAAATCTAAAAATTTGACACTTTTGCTGTGCATGCTTTCTAAATGTAATCTGTTAAGCTCCTTTGCCTTTACTATGAAATTTTATATATGTGTATATATATTCATTTATTTTTATGAAATTATATATATACCTTAATTTTTGCATTTAATAAAAAATATATTTTTACTTCATTAGAAAAGGAATAAATATTTTTTGAAAAGTTTTTCTCTCTCTCTGTTACGAAATTTTTTTATTCATAATATTTTTATAATTTATTTGCATTTTTAAATTCCTATTTATTTTTTCCTGTTTTTACGGTTTATCTATAATTAAAGAAGAGTGCTTAATTTTGCAATTTTTTCTTAGAATTTTTCTATTTTTTGCATGAAAAAGATTTTTTTTAATGTTTAACATAATATTTTAATGAAGAGTAATTTTTACTTAATAGATGATACTGTTGCATATTTTCTCTTATTTAGTTCATTGTGATTCCTAAAATATTTAAAAATTTAGTATCTTGAAAAATTTACGTAACAAACCTCTTAAATACTACATTTAATAGAAATTTTTTTCTCTATTTTATTTGAAACATTGCTTTATTTACAATTCCACAAAATTCTTGTTCTTCCTATCTTTTTATATGATAGAAGTTAGATTATTTTTCTTACCTAGAGCAATTTTAAAAAAAATTACATCGCATTCTTACATTTAGATCAATTTTGTTGATATTTAACTTAAAAAATTCTATCTCAGTTATTTTTTTCAGAATAGAAAGGATGAGATTACTGATCTTGCTTCAAAAATATGAAAGCGAGATTATTTTTTCAAATAAAACAATGTACACCTCAAAATAATTAAATGTGCTGTTTATGTGCCATTGCATATTTAGAAAAATTTTTACTTCAATATTTTTTGTTTGAGAAAAAGAATTCTTTTTTTAAAAAGTTGATTTGTTGATATTGGTTTTAAAACTGATTTCTAAGTTACTCTAATTTATATCCTCTTGTATTTTGCCAAAACTTTGTTCCCACATGTTTTAAAGATAGTAAATTTCAAAGGTTGGTAGATTTATTTTGGCTCACTTTTTCTCATTTTTATCCAAAATTTTTGCATATATACATACGTTTATTTTAATAATTTTTTGCCTGTACTTTAATATCGTTCGCTTTGAAACATTTTATTCAAATATTTCTCTGTTTTGATGTTTGCATGAAATATGTTTGGCATGAGAAGCTTTATATTACTTTTGATAAATATTATTTTGGGAATTCAGCTATAAGTAATATGAATATTTATTTTTCCATGTGTAGCAATTGTAAATTGTTTTTCTTTTTTATTTCTTTAAAATTAAAATTTTTATATATATTATTCTCTTTTATAATTTTGGCATGTGCTAATTTGTATCATACATTTATAAAAGCTGTCATTTTGCATGTATATGGTTTACTCTAGGTATGATTTAATAAATTAAGAACAGATTTATATCTTAGCAGTAATGAAAATAATCGTTAGGAATATATGATCTTATTTTATTGGAAGCTAATTTAAAATGAAACTTTATATGATTTGTTTCTGAAGAATTGAATAAATTTGAATAATTTCATCAAATATGATGTTTGTCACTGATTATAAGCATTATCAAATTGATTAAAGTTAATTGCGATAATAAGAAATTAGCATTTTATAATTTAATTTTCTTGCTTTTCACTCTCTTTAATCATCTGTAAAAGGTTTTAAAGCAAATGATAATTTATGGAATTTATTTTAAATTTACCTTTTGTTACCATTTATTTTTTTTTTTATTTTTATTTTAAAAATATGTGTATCTTTATGTAATGAAATTATACATAAGAATGTTTTCAAAGAATTTTTGTGTTTAAATGTGTTGTTATTAAATGTTAAAATTAGTTTTGTATTTAGTTTTTTTATTTTGTCAAACAAAAATATTTTAAATATCACAGCATTGATTATAAAAGTGCATCTTTCTTGTAAAAGAATTGATTAAAAAGACATGAATGTTTCCAGAAATTTGGAGAAAAGAAATCAATATAAATGCTTGCATTAATGTATGTATGCTAAAAAGCAGGTCTCACGGTGGCACAGTGGCAATGAGGCTGTGGAATTCTAGTTTGCTGTCTGCACCAGATCTTTCTGAATCCTATGCACCGTGCAAGGCCTAAGTTCATGCTCACTTCATCCCATCAAGCCCCTGTCACTTTCCAAAAAATTTTATTTAAGCTCAACTACTGCAAACACTTTGTCTTTCTTCCTCTATTTCAATTGGAAAATAATGCCATCACTCTTATAACATCAAATACTTTTTAGACAATATTAATCTATATCATTTCTAGTGTTTTGTAATGACGGTTTTAATTTAAAACAACAAATCCTTTTTTTTTTTTTTTTTTTTTTTTTTTTTTTTTTTTTTTTACTCTGTTTCACTTTTTTTTTAAATAATATATTCAAAAGTAAAGCAAAATGTCATTATCTTTTATCAATGAATGTTTGTCAGATATTTTTGAAAATTTATATTTGCAAAAAATATGCATTGTATATTTTCTATATAAGTTCATAAATTTAAATCTTTATTAAGTTACATGTGCATAATTAAATAATTGAAAGTTTTTAATAATCTATCCTTCTAAAAATATTATTTGTTTTAAATTTAAAATTGTAATTTGAATGTGATTCAAATTAAAATAAAGGTAAAATAATAAAATGCCACCATATAAAATTTAAATTTTTTATGTGTTTTTTTCCAAAGTGATTATTTCCTCATGGGGAAGTTTTTTATTATTACTTTTTAAGTTACTTTTATTTTATTGATATTTCCATATATTTTTAGTTTGCATAAAATTAAAAATGTAATTTACTCCTGAATTGCAACCTCATTTATCTTGAAATTTTTCAAATTCCCAAATCAATGTTAAGTGTAAGGTGCATTTTGCCTTTCTTTTAAATAAATAAAATTCAATATTTTCTTCACTCTTTAAATTATAAGTTTTTCACATCAAATGTATATGAAAAATGTGTTTTCATGTAGAATTTATATCTATGTGTGTTCTATCTTGAAAATATCTACTAATTAAAAAGCCTTTTATTTTCAAACATTGGAAGGATTTTTAAAAAAAATATTATTTGAATATAAATATTACTTAAAGAAAAAGTTAAAAAAATATATTTTCACAGTATCCTTATTTATTTGTATTAAAAATTTTAAAATTGAATTTAAATAACAAATTTAGCTTAACAACTAAAGTACTCAAGAAATGGTAAAACTTTGTGGGGGTTTCTCCTCCCCCTTTAAGTAAAATATTATTTTACTTCAAATAAACTTTAAATTAAATTAATAGTAAAAGATCTTTACTCAATATAATTTTACATGACAATGAAAGAATTTTGTAAGAAAATATACATTTAATATATCTTCTGCTTTCCAGATAGCTGAACAAGAATACCTATTATGGACATTACAAAAGAAATTTTTTGCAAAAAAAATTACTAGTAGTTTACTATTTTAAATTTTTAAGCTGAATATAACGATGTTTTTTAATGCAATTTCTTGTTTAATTTGTTTTCTGAGACAGAAAATAATAGTATTTAAAATGCAGTTTTAAATGAAGACAGAATATAAATAATAAATATCATTTCTTAAAAATGATTACATATGAAATTTGAAATATTGTTTGACTCTGATCTTCAAATGTTTTGCTATTAAATTTTAGTTCTTATAGGAATTAAAATTATAAAAGCAGTTGAGTTAATGTTTTTGCTTATTAAAAATAAACATAAACAAGAAATTCTAAATATTCATTTGTATGTTAATATTTTCATTTATTTTTTAAGTTTGTTTTCTTTGTAATTCTTTTGTTTTTAATAATGCTTTCTCATTTGTTTTGACAAAAACATGAATTTTATGGACTATTTCAAAAATAGTCATTCTGAAGCGCTGCTATTTCTCAGCTTCATTCACTGAAGCTTCTGAAGCGCTGATATTTTAAATAATTGGTACAATAGAGGAAAAATTCAGTTTATACAAATAGTTATCAATGTATTCAAACATATTTTACTGAATAATAAATTTTCTTAGTTTACTTCAATACACTCATTTATTTTTTAATATAATAACTTGAAATTGCTAGACTTTTTTATAAAAAATTTCTATGTTTTAAAAGTATTAGTAATTTATTCATCAAAGGAGTTTATAAATTTATATCCAAATTTCTTTGATGTTTATTTTAGTTTTATTGCAGATCCATGAAATACAATGTTTTAAGTCAAAAATTTAAACATCTTTAAATATCACAATCAGTATACAATTTCTCATTAAAAAATTGTATTTTTTAAATAATAATTATTTCAAAATCTAATAGCATGTATTGCAGGTATGTAAAGTATCAGTCGCATTTTGATGTTGAATATTTCATAAAATAATAGATTGCTAGCACTAACGGTTAGATAGACTCAAAAAGTTTAATGGCCCTTATTTTTAGACTTTCACATGTGCACTATTCAATGTGCAAAGATTATAAAGACAGTAATCAACTTCACACCAAGTATGGTAAGCGCATCTGCATTTTCTGTGTGGCTATTGTGGCTGAAATCCTCACTTTTAAGTCATGAACAGTCAAAATTTTGCTCCTGTAAATAATCTATTTTACTAGAGAAAAATTTATATCAAAGCCATGATGTGATATCAGATAATCTGGGTAAATAAGAAATTAGGCTCTATCTTCTGTGAAATACTCAATGCAGATTATAAAGATATTAAACCTATAGAAAAGGAAATTATCAATTTCCATAAGAACTACTATTCAAAGGGAAAAAAATCATTCATTGAAATTATTATATTGTAATAAAAACATCTGAATTATTCTATAAATATCGCAAGTTTACATCTTCATTATTTTCTAAATTATTTAACATCAAAATTAGTCCAACTTGCTATATCCTGCATATAGTTAAAATTATAAAATTTTAAAGCTTTTTTTTATGTAATTTTTAATATTCATTTTTAAGTGATTCTCTATGATCTTAGGCAATTGTTAACTACAGGAATGATTTATCTATAAAATAATTGTTAAATACAGTGAGCATTTTTAAATTTTGAATTTTTTTATTGATTTATTGAAAATTTAAAAAATTTATAATTTACTTCAGTATATTATAAAATACATTTGGAAAATTCTGTGACAATATGTTTCCTTGAAAATGTGTGAAAAATTGTTTAGCCTCTTAAAAATTAATTCTAAAGATGGCATTATTTTCCAATATTCAGTTAAAAATTCATATAATCGCCTGTATCATGCTTTGGCTGTAGCTTTACTATGTATTGCATGTTTTATTATTTCTATAATTAAATTTCATAAAAGTTAATTTTTATTTCACAAAGTGTACTAATTGTGGCATGTGCATGGCTTGATTGTGTATATATGTTTAATCCATTTAAGTGTATATTTGTGTTTTTGCTTAGCACAGAAATAGTTGTACATCATTAAATTAAAATAAAGGGAAAAGCCTTTGCTTTCCAGAATTTGCTGAAAATTTGAGCATTTTGCTTGCCTGTTGATTACTCAAAATAAACACATACAAGCTGTTGTAATATTTTGATTTTTGAACACTAAAAGAGAAATGTATTTTTGTATGATTTTGCTGTTGAATAATTTTAAAGTTTGGAATTTTTAATAAGTAAGAAATTCTTTTACTTGTATTTTTATTTTTTACGAATTATACAGGAGAAATTTAAACTCTAAATTGGATAATTTTTTTTAGTTTAATTTGAAAATAAATTTTAATATATTTTTGGAATTCTCTTAGGAAACTGAGAGGTGTATACATGCATGAAAAATGTTTTACATAGCATGCAAGCAAAATTTCCTTTTTACATTCATCTAACATATTGAAATTTTATTTTTCAAGTTTTTATGTTTCAGATTTTTAAATTATAAGAGTAGTATATAGAATTTTCTTACAAAATTTGTGCAATTTTTGAATGTCAATCCGTAGTAAATTTTTAATACAAAACACTTTATTCATTATGATATATAAGATCTTTCATTGTTTGAAATCTACATTAATCTTGAAAATGAACTGTATATCACTATATGTTAATGCGATACAAATAATTTGAACTTTAAGAAAAAAATTTACATTTAAACATTCAAAAATGATATAGTTTTTATTTTAAATAAACTAAATTAATATTCCTATAATATATATTAAACCTTCATTAAATATCTGTTTCAGTTGCATATTTTAATCATTTAATTACTATTGTAATATTATATTTTAAAAGTGTGAATAAAGAAACAAATTTTTTAAATAGTTAGGACTTTCTTCAAAAAGTTTATTATTAAAGTTAACTTAATCTATAAATTGAATTTTATCAATTATCTAAAAAAACATAATCTAATTTTTCATGAAATTTTGTACTATTTGTAACTACTTTATTAAATGTTTTAAGTTTCTAATTTATGGTGTTTTTCCTCCATTCATTGAACATATTTTTTTTTTCTTAATTTTAAATTTAATACAATAGTTGTCTTCTCCTTTCTTCGTTTGCATGATTTTTAAATTTTTATTATTTTGTCATTTTTTTTTTCAACTTAATATGCGATTTTATTTAAATTTGTAAAGCATGATTTAAAATCTGAAAAGTAAATTAACCCTTCTTAGGTTTTAAATTTATTATATATTTTACTTAAAGCATGCTTGAAAATGAATTGAAAAAGGAAACAACTTTATTTTTTTTTTTTCAATAAAGAATACAGATTACACAAATATGCACTTCACTTTCTCCATAGATTATTAATATTAGGAATATTCTTTTAAATATAAATTAATTGATGAAATTCATTTATTAAGAAAAAGAAAGTAAGTATTTCATAGGAAACTTAAAAATTGCTTTCAACTTGCTGCAAAATATTTTTTGAAAAAGTGCATGATAGTTACTATGTAAATGAAATTTAGCTTCTTGCAGTCACAGTTGTATGTTTTTCATAGAGCAAACCATGAAAAAGTAGAATTTGTTTCAGATACCTTTTTCAGTTCACAAATTTAATAAGTCTTTTTAACAATAGGCATGCAATGAGAAATTATTTGCTCTAGTTAATTGATTTTAATGATTTTGCTATTTAAATGATTTGTGTAGTTGCCTTGAATGTGCATTTGTTGATATGATTTTTGTTTGTAATGCTGTGTTTTCCTCTGTATGTTTCCATTTTTTCTTTCCTCCCAACAGCTCAGAGTAGTGAGAGCCTTTAAGAGCACTCTGGAAGACATGGAAGAAAGACGTAGTGTTCATAGTTTACATAGCTTACACAGTTTGCGTAGCTCCCGTAGTCACCCAAAGCAGCTCTCGGAAATAAGTTACATCGATGAAGATGTGAAAACCCCATCTCCTAATGATTATCCATATGATATTAATGGTTCTCAAAAAAATGCCATTTATAGTAACTCTGTACGGAATACAAATCACAACAATACCCAGTTTATAACACCTCCTCTTTTGAATAATTCTCCCGAAAGTGAAAACCATGAAACAGCACCATTGATGATCAGATCACCAACACGCCAGAATCGTCCTTCCAACCAAGCTCAGGGCACTTCTAGTAATTCCCCAACCACAGCCACTAGTATCACTCCTGTCAACTCATCTTCACCCTCTTCCAGTACGTCCCCGACTATCAACAATCGAGCAACGAGTCCTATCACTCATGGATATCAGTTGCTCGTCGAGGCCTCCAAAATCCACGAGACTAGCATCTGATTGAGAGCCCATTTAATATATTTTCACTTCTCTATATAAAAATGCAAATATTTTAGAACTTTTTCCATTCAAGAACTTTTCTTATCTGAAAAGATGAGTATATTGTTGAATCCGGAGTGTAACAAAAGCTTCTGTTCTTCAGCTTCAAAGAATGGAAATAAAGTCAGAGGAGAATCCTACATTGTTAAATGAAGAATTGCAAAAAACACTGTTTCTTTTAGTTTTAATAATAATAATCATCATCAAACTTAGTGAGCCTTTTGTACATTTTTGCTAACTGCAAAGATATAAAGAATTTCTCTATTAACGAAATATATTGTTTATTTTAAATTTTAGTTTTTTGCTACTATTGTGTATCAACTTCTAAATAATTTGCTTTTATTACATGTATATTGTAAGTGGCAGACATTATGCTGTTATTTTATTCAAACTTTCTTAATACTGAATCTCTTTTATTTGAAACAAATTTCCATCAGTGTTCATTCTTCACAAAGATTGCTGATCAATCTGCATTGTCTAGAATTTTAGCTTGCAGTCTACTTTAATTCTTGAATGTATTTTTTGTCTTTTAAGAAAATTAATTTTTCAATAATATATAAACATTAATTTCCTGAATCAAATTAATAAATAAACACCTGATTTCTTCATTAAATTCTTTCTTGGATTAGAATATTTTTTTCTTTCCCCCATTTTATCTGATTTACCTATTTTTCATTGAAATTGTAATTTTACATCAATTTATTCTATTGAGTCAGTATTTTAAAATGAAATTTCATCTAAATATTCTCACCTGAATGTTAAAATTTTTCCCTATTATCTAATTTTTATTTTAAATTTATTTTCTATATAAAATCATATCTTTCCAATATTAATAAAATATTCCCTTTTAAAAATTGTTATATGTATTATAAATATATTTAAATTCATTTTAAGTCTTTCTAACTTTTTTAACAATGGTATGTTTTTCAAATGCTGCTTATAATATTTAATAAAATAAATTATCGACTGCTCTCAAACAATATACTAATCTGTATAGCTAAGTAATTCACAGTAGTATTCTTTACATAAATAAATCTTTAGGACTTGATTTTAAAATGTATTTAAAAGAATCATAAAACATTTGAATTAAATAAAAATATTTCAGAGAATTTCATCTTTATTAAAAATGAAAATATCATTAGTACTTAAAAATATACTTATAATAATTTATATTTAAACTAGATTTTTCTTAATTACACTTTAACGTTTTGGATCATAAATCCCTAAATTAAATAATATTTTTATCCCAAGCATAAAAAGTATGCAAATTAACAAAAATATTTATAGTCCACACATCTATTTTAAAACTAATTGTTACCAATATTTTTTAGGGCACAATAATTAAACTTAAATGCTAAAGTTATCTATAATTAAATTTTAAAATATTTGCAAATGAAATATAATAGTTATGTAAAAAAGCAGCTATTTTCTAAAAGAAAACTGATTTATGTATTAATTTGTCATCTAACTAATCTTAATTTAGTTTTAAAAAGATTTTTGTGTTACCAAAACATTAATTTTTTGAGGTATTGCATTTATGTTCAATGTGTACTTGTGTTCTGAATTTTACAATAATTCTTTTTCTGCTTCTTAATATATTCTTCATAAACAATGGAAATTTTGAAGATTAAAAATGTTCAGTAAATAATTATTCACCTAAAAAAGTTTAATAATATATTCCATTTCACTCCTATTAAACACTCGCTATTAATTGATAAGTAAAATTTCCTTGATTTTATAACATTGTATTTATGTGAATAGCTCATAATTATTTATTTTTTGCATTTCATTCAATTATCATTCATGAGTTATTTGTTTAAACTTTTTACTTCATAAAGATTTCTGAATACATGTGTTGATTTCAAATTTCTTACAGTTATATGTATTCATTCTTTCAAAATTAGGGCTTGAGTAGTTTTAAATATTTGAATAGTAGAAAAGTGAAAATTATTTATTAATTATGTTAAAATGTATCTTGTGTAGATCATTTTTTATTTTCTACTTGCAATATTTTTAATGATTTGAATCTTCAAGTTAAATGATAACTTTCATAATATTCTTTGAAAAAAATGGAGTTAGAAGAATTTCTAAATAATAAATGGCAGTATAAAATTTTAATTTTTATCAAAAGTCTACTATTTAGAAAGCATGAGATCTAATATTTGCAATAATTTGTCCATTAATTTCCTATTTCCATTTTCTTTCCTTTTAGGTCTAATATTAAATTGTGAATGTATATTTATATCCTAAATGGTGTGGTAGTAATAATGCACAACCAAATAAATTAGTTGTCATAACAGCCTTTCCATTTGTAATTCACAAAAAAAATCTAAAATTGTAAATAGGTGTGTATTTGATTAACATTACTTATTCATGATGAGCTTTCCCCCCTTTTTTTATTTAATGTGTGTCTAGCTTATACATGTGTAGCTAAAATTTTATGGAGATCTGAAATTTTGTGATATGCAACTTATGCATTGTTAGGTGTTATTGGAAAGTATTTTTGTACTGTTAAATTTATAAAATTGTTTAAAACTAAAATTTATTTTATTGCACTCATAACATCGAGTGTGCTAAATGCAATTTATACTTACATTTGCATTTGTAAGTTAATATGTAATAATAATAAAGTTACAAAAATCCACATGTACTAAAATAAAACACATACTTTTCATAACTTTCTTTGCACTTGAAATCAACTTAATCATAACTTTCTGAGTTATTAGAGCTTATTTTAATTATATTTTAGAGCCTTGTACAGATTGATCATTTTCTATTTAGTTCAAATAACTTGAGAATTCCTTTAGAATTATTTTGATGATCTATTGATATTTACTCAGGAATTGCTTTTCATTGATATCTTTCTAAATATGTGCATGCACAAAGTCTACAGGAATAATTTTAGATTCCTTCTTTTGTGTTGTAATTAATTTATATTTATAAAATTTCTCTCCAATTATTGTAATTTGCATTTACAAAACTTGTTCAGCTTTTAAAACTGATAATTTTTTTTTAATTTGCATGAAATTAAATTGTCTTATTGTATTATGATTCATTGAATAAATTTGTGTGTTTGAAGCATTTTATTTATTACAAGAAATTTGGATTAATGCAAACAAAGTGCAATGTATTTTATAAAAATTTTAGTTTCTGAATAAAATGTATTAAGAATGAAAGTGGTTATGAAGAAATTCTGTGTAAAATGTGAGAAGAGAAATTTTTAGCTTAATTTTCATTTAAAAATGGTACAACAGGAACATTTTGTAAATAATAACTTTTAATTGATATTGAAATACTTTTTATTGTTAATTAGCTTAATATTATAAATTATATTTTAAATACAATTAAATATAAGATATGTCACAAATTTAATACCCTTTGAATTACTTTTATTGAAAATAATATTCCATTTCGAAATTTACTATATTATTAAAAAAAGAAATTGGTAGGTTTTTATCTTCCTCACACTTTTATTCATGAAGTAGCATATTGTGTGCTCAAAATTATTTAACCCCAAATATTTTCAAAACACAAAAAGTGAACCTTTAAAGAGATGTATATTAAGTTGCTTAGATGTTAATTTTCTATTTGTAAATAAACAATGTGCTTATAAAAACAAATATTTGAAGTGGCATCAAAAATAATCTTAAATATGACTACTCTAATATTCTGAGTGAGATGCAGTAATTAATATGTTTATATTATATACAAATTAAAAATGAATATTTTCTTATGAAATATTTTAGTAGAGAAAAATTGTACTAATTGAGACATAAAAGTTGGTTTTAATCATTATCATTGAATTCTATCAACATTCTTGTGTTAAGAATATCTTATTTACTAATAATCTAAAATTAAGTGATTATTTCAAATAAAACTTAAAATTAATTTCCTTTCTTGTTGGCTTTCTTCTCAATTGATTGGAAATTGTCAATGTCATTGATAGAATTAAATTTTTAGCATTTGGAAGGTTAAATGGAATGGTATTATAGAAACTTATATGTCTTAAGATAAATACATTTAATTGTGTCATTTAACTTCGTGTTCAGATTTGAACAATTGTGAAGTGAGTAGTTGTTCATTGCAAAAAATATTTAAAATTATTTGCTGAATTTGAATGCAATTTGGAAAATATTTATGTAATTAAAAAAAGTAAATAAATAAGAATAGGAAGTTTATGAATCATAAGATAACTAAAAACATTTTCTTTCATTTTTAAGACATATTTTTGAAAAAAAAAATATATGCGTGAACCTAATTTCATTTGATTTAAGTTATGAAAACAGCATAAAGACTTGTAAACAATTCTATTAGTTTTCTCTGTAGAGTATGTTATTTTTCCTACTAACTTTAAATCTTTGAATTTTAATGTTCTACAATAGTTTATTCATAGAAAAGGATGATTCGTTTCTTTCTGAAGTAATAAAACTTGGAAATAATAGATTGTTGCAGAGATTAATTTAGGCTATAAATTAGTTTAGACTCTGATATTTCAAACCGATTTGAGATATTAATCTCATTGAGTAAAGTTTCAATGTCTTAGGAATAGGAAGCATCTAAAAGATGTCAAACATGCATGATATCTTATATGGATTGTAGTATATAACAGAATCCAGTTTTTCTTTTAAATAATGGCCTTAGATAGAGAACTATTGGTAAACATTTTAGGAATATTCTTCATAGCTGCTGCAACCATCGAACCACTTTCTTCATTATTGTACAGATCTAATATTGCTTGTATTCTCATCGTACACGTATGGTGATGGACTTTTCATTTGTATGCAATGGATATATTTCTTTCAAAAATAACCAGATAAGATAATGCATCAATAACGTAATATAAATGTTGCAGTATTTTTTATCCTTTTACAAAAAAGGTGAATATGTACATTTCATTCTTCTTAATTCCTGTTTCATTTTTTTTCCCCTCTCACTAAAAATTTGCTCATTATATGCTCAAATTTGACTATGTAATTTATCAAAAATGTTCTGGATTATTTTCAGAGAAGAATGTAAAACTACCTTTTCCTGAAAAGTAGTTTTGACATTTATATTTAAGCTTGATTAATTTTCATGAAGGGCAAATCCTGATTAAAATTTTCGTATTGCTCTTTTAAAAAGTCGTTTAAATTGAAATACATAAATTAAGTAAATTTCATCTTGGTGTTTGATAAATATTATAATATTCATTTTTCTCATTTGAAAATAAGTTTTTAACATCTGAATTATTCAAAAAGCATATATTTAAATACTTTGAAAATAAAAGCCAGGAAATTAGCATTGAAATTAGTTAATTAAAATGTTGGCGTTATTATTTTTTACAGCTTGTACTAAAATTTAAATTATTAATTTTATATTATCCTTATATATAAATGAAACATATTATTTTATGTAAAAGGTGAAAAAATTATATTCACTTTCATCTATCTAATTAGAAATATGTAACAAATCTACTTATAGTTGTATTTAAAACATTTGTTAACTTTATAGGTAAATTAAAAATGCATATTAAACTTATATTAAATTATTGCTTATCTTTTCTGGTTATACTATTGAATCACGTACATGTTTTAAAATTTTATTGGTATCAATTTAAAATTTCAATTTATTTTAAATTTTTGGGAGGTATAAGTTAGTTTACTATACATATTAAGTTAATGAAGTATATGTTTATATTATCTGTAAAATTTCATGTTTATATTCATTCAGTTTAAATAATTTTATTTATTGTGTATTTATGTGGGTATTGTATGTAATTTTTTTGTTGCTTATCAGTGCATTGATTAGTCAAATTACCCACATAGTTTTACGTGCAATAATTTTGATTGGTATTCATTATTTGCTAATATTATTTTAAGTAAGTTTAGAGTGTCAAAAAGATATATAAAATTAAAGACATTGTGTGATAAAACTCAATATTCTAGAATCTTCTGGAAAAACTAGATTTATAATTATATTATGTGTAAAATTTAAACCCTTACAATAATAATGTGTTCATTGAAAATATATTTATTTAAAGAAACATGTGCTTTAAATTTTTTTCTTTCAATTTTGCTAAAATTTTGTGTAACTTGCGTCTGAACAATCAGGAGATGTACCTCCAGTTCAACTTTCTAAAATGTATACAATAATTCGTAAATAAAAATTGAGTAATCACTTTTATACTTTTTTAAAGTTTAATCATGCGAAATTATTTTAAAATACACTATATTTATAGTTATTTATATTATACTATAACTCTGAGATAATAAACTTATTACTTGCATTTTGTAGCAAAATTACTTTTTTCTTTAAATATGAATCTTAAATTTCGTAACTTATTGCTAAAATATAACAAATTATTATTAAACCCTTTTTAGTAAAATGATATATAAATTTAATATATATAGAATGTTGGGCTTTTAATGTCTTTATTATAATTTTATTGAAATTTCTATGAATGAAATAAACTTGTTATTTAGTCTGAATCATTGTTGTTTTTTTATAAATAAAAGCTATAAATCATGAATTTGTCCTAGTTTTTTCTCTTGAGTAAAATTGAAAAAAAAAAAAAATCATTCTCATTTCATTAAAGTTCACTTTAAGAAATTAATATTAAGTGTGCTTGTGTAGAAATACTTATGCCAGTTTAATAATGTTTTTTTTTTTCCCCCTTCTCTTTTTTTGAGTGACTATTCGAAATTAAATTCTACAAATCTCGTTTAATTAAATTGTTACTTTATGTTTTCCTTTCACTACATATACTAATCAAAGCTCCCGCTTCAGATAAGTTAAATATTATACTTTCATTGAAGTATATACATTTTAAAAATGTGCTAAAAATACTGGAAATCGGTATTTTATATTTATTATCAATAATTTTTCACGATTAAAGTGTTCGTTAGATTTTGAATAATCCGTTCTTAGTCCTTTTCCTCACTTTTATTTGATTTTAATCAAAACATTACGTACAATTGACTACTGTTAATCTTAATTTTATTCCTTAAAAAGTAAAAAACTAATTTAGTTTGTGAAGATTTCCCAAAACGAGTTGCTAAAAATATTTGTTGTTGCATTTTAATGAGTTCTTCCTTTGTCGAAAATGTGCTTGATATTTCCACAATTTTAATTTATTTATTTTTTTTTTTCCTGTATTATTTTCATGCATTGATTTACTATCTTTTCTACTGTTTCTTATTTTATGCAATTTAAGTAGAATATTCCGCTACATATTTGCTGAAACCGACTGCTGTTATAATAGAATTTGAATTCTGTGTATTAACTATAATTCCCTATTTATTTAAATTCATAAATGATAAGTTCATTAGGCTTATTTTTTATGGTAATTTCCGGAAGAAAGGCCGCATCTGGATTAGCACCTTACTAAGTTAAATTACATATGCACAACAGTTACAAAAATTTTGATTTTAATCTCAAGACATCTATTTAAAAAAATGTATAAAATGGAAGCAAATAAAAAAAATTAGAAATAGATTTGTATTTGTTTATTTAATAAGGTGGTGAAAGAAAAATTTTTGTTGTTGCTGGCAAAAATAATTACTACATGAATAATTTTCGAAAACTAATTTCGCTTTATTTATGTAAAAAAAAGTATCTTAGCCCATCCTGAAATAAAAATTATAAGCTTAATAATAAATCTTGCCGAACGTATTCTATATCTGAATATATAATTTCAGTATTTTTGGATCTTCACATTATTGGTGCTATTTTCATCGATATATGCAGGCGCTCAAACATTTTATATTGTAAACTGAGGTGGAATATAGTAATTATCTCTTAAGTGCATGTATACGCCACGTCGGCAGCAGTGTCGCTCTAAAAAAAACCTCAAATCAGCATCGCTGCGTTTCTTCCAGGAATTACGGCAATTTGCAACATTTTAATTTTGGTTGAATGAAAACTTTTTATCGCTTCTCTTAAATTTGTATATTTTATATGTATACATATATATAATGTGAAATTTTTTTAAAGCTTCTTATTTTAACTATCTTATATTGAAAGAAATATGTAAGAATTATCATACTTAAATTTTTCTTTTTCAGTATTGTGTTATGAGTGATATAAAAACTAATGCTATTTCATATTCTTGTTTTTTTATTATTTATATAGAAATTTAAACTTGTGTGAATAATTACCCATATGTTGTGTATATATTTGGGAACTAATTATCTTTTCTGAATTTTATATATATGTATATAATATTGTAGAAAGTTTACTTTTGGGCTTGCGATCTGTCTGACATTTGAGATTTAAATAGGCTTTTAAATCTCTAGACTTTAAATAAATGATAATAAATGTTATTTAATGATTTGAGCAATTTTCGAAAAAAAAAAAATGCATGGTAAATTTAGAAAAGATGTTTATGTCCCAGAAAAATGCGTATTTATTATATAGTGAGTTATATATGTTATGTTACGCAACACCATTCAATTTGTCAATCATTTTGATAATCTGATAAAAAATTACTTTGAATGCTTCCGAAATGTGATTAACAATTTCCTAAAATACCTTAACTCTGTCATAATTTCGAATAGAATTGGAACTATCCCATCATGCAAAACAATTTATAGTTCCCCATTTAAACCTTGTGTTGCCAACCATAACGTATATTTTCTCACAAGTTGTTTTGTATTGGATGCTACTTTGAACAAAAAAAGTACACAATGGGGATCTGACACATTCTACTGCTGTTTCATACCCAAGGTCATTGGAGGTGAATTACAAGATCGTTTGATTCCAGTACCCTACAGCAAGAGCGCCACCGATCAAGCTGTAAGATTATTAGATTTTTCTATCTTGTGTTTGTGTTTTTATAAAGGATATTGCAACTATATGCGATATTTTTTTTGTCTTCTGCATTCATTTTTTTACTGACTTTTTTCTTTCAATTTCCTCCTTTTGCTCAGTACGATTCAAAATTATGTGTACATACCTCTTCCTTTTATGTTGAATTAGCATATAAATTATTAATTTATCATAAAAAAAATTCGAATGTATACTTTTATTAAACTTTAACTTTTTTCTGTTTAAATTGCCTAAAAGTTACTTCACTGAAAAAGTTATACGCATGTTGCAATATTTTTTAAAGCTATAAGGTTATTTTCCATTGCTAGAAGGCAGGTATTAAATCATTTGATTGTGTTTAGTATTTCTACTTTTTTTAAAAAAACTCATATAGAGCCAAGATTTTCGTACAATTTATTTATGAAACTGTATGTTGTCAGAAAATCTACAAATATATGCATTTGTTGCTGATATTTGAAAGTTTTTTTCTCTCCAAAATTTGTTATTTTTATAAAGCTCTTCAAAATGCTCTATGAGATAAAGGAGGAACTTAAAAGCTCGTAACTATATAAAATATTTTATTTTACGTTGTGATGTCGGGGATTCTTTTGCATCATCTGTACGGTTGCGATTTCTTGTATTTTGTAGTGTCATTTCCATTTATCCGAGATTTTATATTATTTCTTTTCAATAATTATTTTGCTGTTGTGTCTTAATTAAATGCAGAACCAATTCTTTCACATTCAAATATTTTTATGAAGGTGGAAGTAGCTTTATAAAGGATTGAATATTTTGTTCTGCCTAACTAGTCTTTTCGGTAATCGGTTTTTTCTTATGGCTTAGTTTTGTTGCAGTGATTTATCTGTTGAAAGGAAAAATATTTTTTCCATTTTTAATTGCTTGTATATAAATATATAATTAAAAAATTGATAATATAATTAAAGATCTTATTTAATTTTAGGAGTGCATTATTTTACTTTTTGAAGCTTGTATTTCAAGGATGAATGAAATTCGCTCATATTTTTTGAAGATCATGTATTAAATATTTCTCCGATTATATTTAAATGTAATACATTTGGAAGTGAAATTTATAATTAATGGATGGCCCACTCATATATCAACAATTTGAACAGATATATTTAAAAAGTTTTCAAATAGTGATTTATCAGAAGAAAATTGTAATGATCCATTTAAATGAATTGTTCCACGTTTCTCTAAATATAATTCTCAATTATATATATATTGAAGTTTATAGGTTATTTCTTATTATGCAAAATATTTTACTCTCATTAAAAAATAATTTTGTTGAGGGATATCCTTTATAAAAAATTTAAGATGGTTATCTCATTTGTTGAGTTTATTTGCAAATGATTATATATTAAATAGCAGATTGGAACTATGTTGTGTTGATTTTTCTTTGAGCTTCCTTAGTGAATAGATATTTTAGGCAACAGTGCTTGTAACTTTATTCTAACTAATTATACTTACTAAGATAGAATTTCAACCACGTATTTTTACATTTTTTATTTAGCTAAATATCGAATTAAAAATATTATTTCTAAAATAACACTGCCTTCTAGAGAATGGAATTTGTATTGATTATACTTTAATATTAAAGTAAAATAATGTGATACATATATATAATTGATCGTTGCTTCTTTTTGTGCTGCCGATTCTGCTTCCCTATGCTGAACTTTCTTGCATGTCAAATTAGCTTTGATCTGACTTATGTATGTACCATCTAAAATGGGATATGACAGTTAAACTATATTGCATAATGAAATATGGAATTGTTTTCCCAAAACTGTTCTGTAACCTTATTTTGCATTATTTTTTATTTTATTTATTTACTTTTTTTTTTTACCAAATATGAAAAAAAAAATATCTTTCAAATTCTCAATTTAAGTTAAAAGAAATTTCATTGCAATGAAAATGGTACATAAATATTTGTAATATTGTTGTAAAAACCTTGCTTTTTTGCGTATGCATGGTATATTTTAATTTTACTTTAGCCAAACTTCTTCTTTTACTTCAGTGTTTGTATTTCAGGAGAATACTTTTAGATTCTCTCCAGTATATTATGCATGTATATGAGTATTGTATAAATAATAAACTATTGTGGTGGTAATATGTGTTGCCTAAAACATTTCAATATCTGTTGTTGGTTGTATCCTATTTTGTCCCTACAGTTATTTAGTTCTTGTTATTGTGATGTTAATACTATTTAATTGTGCGATTTTTTTATGCTCTTCATTCATTGTGCAAAAGCTAATTTTATATTGCCAGTTTATTTGCTTTCATGTACTGTGTGCATATTGTGCTTTCTTTATTTTTATTGTTTCTGGGAAAATATAAATTTATTAAATTTCAATTGAATTTCTTTATTAATTTGTATTCTAATACTTAAGTTAGAATAATTGTGTGCTATACTTATTTTCTCTATACTTAGTTTTAATAATTGTGTGAATTTATGAAATTTCAGCTTTGAACTTCTGTTAAAATAATTTATTTTCCATAACATAAACCCTCCATTAAAATATCTTTTCAGTTTAAATAAAGATGTAAAAAAATAGACTCAAAATTACTGCGGTGTTTATTGAGAATGAAAATGTGATTGAACTTTTTTTTATGTAGATATTACTTAAGATATGAATATACAACAATTTATCTTTTGTATCCAATATCAGTTAAATTTTCTTGTTTGAAAATAGATTTTTTTTCTTTTCTTTAATAACTTGATTTGAAGTTTATTAAAAACTTATTTCTTTTTTGTTAACCCAAATTTTACAACGTCTAATGTTGAAACCATTTTATTTTGATACAGTAGTTGAATTTCTGAAGCTGTTCCAACTTGATGGATACTAATAATATTAATTAGCAAATAAAATATTATGTAAATTCAGACTCAAAAGAAATTCATTAGACTTTCTAAATACATAATTTTATCTAATATAAAGTATTTCGGAACCCTTCTTTTTAATTGTGTCCAAATTCTTAATGTTTTTTCTTCAAAGCTTGTACAGAACCACCTGAAACAGAAGGAACGGGACAATTGTACATTCCATTCATTCATTCATTCATGCAATAATAAGTGTCCAACACGATTGCCTGCATACTATCATCTTACTAAAGTGATACATTTATATTCGTTACAGCAGTGTGTATTGAAATGAATTGCAGAACTTCATGAAAGTTGATCATAATGTGAGTTCAAATTACACCTTGGAATCGTTCCGATTTAAGGTCAAGTGATCGTGGGGACCATACAATCTTTCAACGATATTCTGTCTTGAGCAAAGGACTGCAACAGAAATTGTCGTTTCATGACATTAGCATAGAATGATGATGCACCCATTTGTATAAAGCTAATTATTGATAACACATATCAACTTAATACAAGAACAAGTTAATCACGCCAAAGAGTGAGATGATGATTACCAGTCACTGCACATATTTCAGGCAGGTTTTGGACACGATTTTTCAAAGAATGATCAACTGGGGAAGATAAAGTGAATTAAAGAATGCAATTAAATGCTACTAAACAAGATGCTACTTTGATCCCTTTCATGCAAACCGCATACTTTTATCATTATTTCTTCCTTTCTTATGCAATTTCAGTTTTAACGAACAATTGAATCACCAGGTGTGTGTATATATATATATATATATATATATATATATATATATATATATATATATATATATATATATATAT
>JAPDSC010149944.1:280221-310076 GCA_026290005.1 Latrodectus geometricus
AAAACTGAAATTTTATTCAAGATATCTGGATATTTATGACTAAATAGAAAGATTGCACATATATATAACTGCACCTACGAATATACAAACCGAAATATTTGAACAGTAAAAAATTTGATCAGATTTTCTTTGAAATTATCTAATTACAGTGAAATTAAATACTGCGACTAGCATATTCATCAACAAAGAGCAGTGAGGTAGAACTTAAGATGCAAACAATGCGATTTAATCCAAAATAAATTTTTTTAATTTTGGAATCCAGCACCAGCTAAAATTAGCAGCACAGACTAGATTGAATTCCAAAATCTTTGAGCAAGAGCCCCAAAATTTTCATAATTTTAACTTTTTTATATTCATTACTGCAAAATTACATTTGCAATGATCAAGATTTTTCAGCTTGAAGGAGAAACTTATTCTGTATCTTAAGATCGCTTGCATTATATGCATAACAAATTACAATAAAATAGAACAAAATTGTTTCTCCAACAAATTATCAAAAATAAACTTTTAAACAAATTTTTTTATAAAGAGGAAAAAAGCCACCCTCGATGAGGATCAAAAGTTTTGTACTAACTAAACATTGGCATTTGTAAGTAATAAATTTTTATTTTAGTCAATTTGTTCGTAAAACCCTTACATTACCTCTGCACAATTTAACCCCAAAGATTTAAGCTTACTTAATTGACATTCAATTGAGTTCAAATTAAAAAGTATTAATTCAGTCTTATGCATGAAATAAAATATAAAAGTCATCACAGAGGTTTGTGTAGAGGTTCTGCAGAGTTCTTTCATTTTGGCATATTTTGTAGTGTGGGTTGAGACATCCTCCGCCGCTGTTGCTGCTGTTGTTGTTGCGGCTGGTAACCTGCACTCTTGTAAACAAGGGCTCTTATTTGGCGTTGGGCAGCCTAAAATAAGATTCATTATTTCAAGAAAGATTGTTAAGCTAAAAATAAACTGAATTTGAAAGGATCAATATAATAATTTTATGGAGTTCCAGAAAAGAAAAGTTCTAAAACAAAAACTTAAAAATTTGTCTATTTCAAAACAAACTTTTAGCTGTCATTTGAAAATTTAATTTTTCATTTGGAAAGAAAACTACATGAAATGATCTTTCTTTCATACTAGGCCTTTTACATATTCAAATCTTTAAAATGTTCACAACCATTGAGAATAAACAGTTCGGCATTTTCTAATAAAATTTTAGTTTTGATCATTTAGTGATCATCCCTCCCCTAAGAACATTGTCATTAATATGAATGATTTGAGACTTTTGATTTAAAATGGTTTCTTAATCCATACAAAGTTACCATTTCTCAGGATCTGTTCTTTATGCAACATTGTTAATTATTTCTATGCTCAATTGGCAGGAGTATTTTATGAAGGAAGAAATGATTTAGTTAACTTTATGGAAGACTTGTTTATAAACATCTGTTATGAAATAGTTAAAAATGCTACTTTCCATAGCTATGATGCTTCTTTCTCTGCATATTGCAAGATTTACAATTCTAAGATACAAATTTGCCGTTTTACATCATACTGTACAATTATGCTTACTTATTGATACATAAGGATATTTTGACACTTCCAGTTTTATACTATATAAATCTAATAGCGAAATGCTAATTAAGGAAAATTTGCAGATGTAAACCTCACACTGGGCCAACTAAATACTTGAAAAGTGAATCAGTATATTTTTTAGTTAAGAATAAAATTTTTTTTAAAGAATTATTTAAATTACTTTTTCGCTAGTTATAATTTAAAGAAACATTTTATATTAAATTTAAATAATGTGAAAAATGATATATTAAAGTAACTAAAAATTAAGTTTAAGACTACATTTTTGAAAATTTTGACAAACAAAATTAATATAAAGCAAATTAAAAACTAAACTTCATGAATTGGACAAAATGTAAAACTATTGTTTTGACTCAAGATTAAAATCACAGGAGTCAAACAAATTACTAAATATATATACACAAGTGAACATAGAAAAAAAGAAAAAGTGCATAATTTGCATACCATGGCTTTTCTTTTTTATAGCAAATTGTAAAAATGCTAACATTATGAATATAAAAAAAGGGTTACTCTAGATTGACGTTTGGTTTATTTGTCAATCTACAATTACTTTTCACGTATAGAAACTGGGATATCCAATTAAATGCATTTGAAACTATTTTAATAGTCACGTCAATTGTTGTCATAAAATACATGTATAAAATACTGGGAAAGTTAGAAATAGACAAGGAAAGGCCAATGAAATGATCAACATTGTATTTGCTATGGAAAGGCAAGACACCAGATCCATAAAAAGAAATTTGACAGAGTAGTCAAAGAATCAAAGATAGTATGCCTATTATGGCATGGCATAACATGTAAGCTTCAACTACTCATCTCTATGCAGTTACATTAAGATAAACTTCTATGGGGAATATTGTTAAGAAACTTCACTGGAAATGGTCTATTCTAAGAAAGCATGATATTTGCATTTTTATTGACATGCAATTTTTTGCACAAAACATATTAGATTGAATTAGAGATAAACAAGAGATGGTTTCCTTCTAAGATCTACATTCAGTCTAACTAGTTCCTTAGTTTACATTTGTGTACAATGAGAATGGAAGACCACTATTTTCTACAATGTCATAATGATTTTTTTAGACATGGTGAGTAGATTTACTGGTCTGATTAGACATTGAATAGGATGCACACTACTCGACCTTCCTAAAAGGTGTGACATGTCTTGCTGAGAGTAGATTAAAGATCTTTACTTGTTCACTTTTTCAAGATTGCAGTAGTTTTTGATTTTAATAAACATAAAATTTTATAGAGCTCATTCGGTGTATTTTTTAAAAAGGTAAAAAACAAACTTTGAATGCAATTTCATGTGAACAAAGCTCGTATTCAAAAAGTCTAACTTCAAAGGTACTTCAAGTTTTTAAGTAAAAATATCAACAAATATCTAAATTGCTTAAAAAAGAAGAATTGATGTTACAATTTAATCTCTAAATTTACTTTCAATCATGAATTTATAATATTTAAATAAAAAAGATCAGAACTACTATAAGTCTTAAGAATTCAGACCAAATATCTAATGTTAAGTATCAGCTAAAAAATTTCAAAATAGAAAAACCATTTGTTTATTACAATTATGAATAGAAAGTTCTATAATTAGAAATAAGAACACCACAGACATTACATACAACACCAATAAAACAATTCTACAAAGAATTCAAAAGGAATTTTACATTAAGAAAGCACAAGCACCTAAGGTTAAGGTAATGACTTACTGAAATAAAATAATTACTTGAACTATAAAGAATGAAATAAACTATTGGTTTTTAAATACTTCCATTAATATGTAACAAGAGAACGATAAAGCATACCTGCGTACAGTAAAAATCACCAACTATGTGGACGGCAGTTTCATCACTTTCTTGTGTTCTAGCATCTTCAGGAAATTTTATAAGAGCATGTGTTACTCTTTGTAAATCTCTTACCTACAAAAAAATGATAAAATCATTATGTTTTTTTAACATGAACTTTATCAAAGACTGAATATTCTATAAAGAACACTGAAACAAATTTAGTAATACATTAAACAAAAATAAACAATAAAAATGCTATTTTATTGAAAGTAAAGAGAAGCAACAAGATTTTAACCTTTTGAGTGCTGAAGAGTTTTCTTATATATGTACTAAATGGGCAGAATGAAGGGCGTAGTAATTTAATTAACAAAACAAGAGTAGAGCTTTCGTGCTTCTCCGCATTTTTTGGCGCATAACAAGCGAAGCGCGATAGCCCTTCGCCACACTCAAGCGGTTAATTTGTAAGCATAGGAAACTATCCATATAAATGTTTTAAATGATTTAAGCTTTTAGTATGATTAAAATAAAATAGAAGTCAAAGAATTTTTAGGATCATTTATCCTTTTAAGACATTTAATTTTTAATATTTTAAAATGGTAGCTTAATAAACAAGTTTTGAAATTTTTTATGTATGCTTGAGAGAGAAAAACTTAATTTACATAAAACTTAGGTTTAAAATCCTAAATACAAGTATTTCTTTTAGCAAATTTTGAATTAAAACCATAAAAATATTAAAAAATGAACTTATTTAATTTTTTTAAATTCACAGAAGCAATTAAAATTGAGGAAACAGATTGTTAGTTAATGTATCAAAAAGAACAGCAAAATAAACAATTCAAAAAGGCATTTTAAAACTATTTTATCAATTGTTTTTTAAGCATCTCAAAATTAATATAATAAACCCAAAAAGTTAGGATTTTTATCATACTTCCAATTAAAAACCTAAGTATCTGTCTTTTATTTCTTTTTTAACACTTATATCCTATAATAGAAATATAAGATATTTAAAACGCACTTTTTTGCTAGAAATGTAATTAAGATTAAACATGAAGAAATAAATATTTACAGAAAACTCTTAATGAAATAATATTCCTTTAAAGAAAATAATCTCTACCTAACGGAAAAACAAATTAAAAACTTAAACAAGCACACGTCAAAATGTTTTTGAAACTATCACAGTAAAACTGAAATAGTTCATATTACAGACATAAATGCAATGTAAAAAGCTCTACTATGCATGAACGTTTACATTATTTTTTTTAAAAAAATTGGAAATTTTAAAAGCTTGAAGTTTGACAGATCCTCTTTTAAGGAATAAAAAATTTTTAAGGTTCTAACATAGCAGACTCCTTTCACAACAGTGAAAAAAAATTTACAAGATAGTTTAAAATTTTTTATGAAACCCAAATGTTTATAAAAATTCCTTCAATAATAAATATTTTGGAATATTTCTTATGAGAATGATTGTTTAACTTCTTAAAAAACCATTTAATTTGAATGATACATTTGAATCATTCCAAACTATAACATCACTTTAATACAATCAAGACTACACAAAAACTATCTTTTAAAGCTTAAAATACTTCTACACACTTTCCAAAATATAAAATTTTTCTTTTAGTTTTAAATATGATTAAAAATTTTATCTAATTGATTTCTGAAACAGCATTCAAACATTTTCTTTGCATCTTTTACAAACAACCTTGATGTTTGTTGAATATAGATGAATGGTTTTAATATTGCAAAGCAGATAATTTAATATCTGAATGAAATTTTAAAACACATGAATTTCTGCCAAAATTTTACATGAAGTTGAACACATTGAGTTTCAATATTAAATACTATGAACTTAAGTTTTCAGAAGGAGATATAGAACAATAATTCACTATCTTTCGGTTTTTTAGTCAAATTTAATCTTTCATTTCAAGTACTTTTACTTAGTCTTAATATGCCCCCTTATAAGTCTGTTCTGCTGAGTTTACACCAATCCCAGAGAAAATTGGATTTAATTTTTTCTATTGATTTGTTAAATGTACTTTGAACAAAGTTAGACTTTTACACTAATTCAAACAAGATTTAAATGGAATAATTTAACATTCATGTTTAAAAAAATTGTATCAAAATAATTCCTTATACGTGTCAAAATATACTATTTCCCTAAAAATCTTCAATAATTTCTTAATAATTATTGTGAAACTAGTTAACATAGAAATTAGTTAAAACTGTCTGAATTGGTCACTTGAGACCAAATCCATCAGCAATAAATTACCTAAATATATTTTTAATTTAATTAAAGCTTGAACAAGAAAGATAACTAATTAAAATCATTTTGTTGCTGAATTTTCTTACACATGGGCATAACAAGAAACACTAAGAAAATTATTTAACAAGTATTGTGAAAAAAGGTATGCTTTTTGATAAGGTCCATAGCAAATTGCTTATTTCTTGAAAAGTGATTATTAAAAGGAAACTCACTGTTTGACCCCCTTTTCCAATGATGCGGCCAACTTGATTTGTTGGTACAAACATTTCGACTTTTAATGTGGCTTCTTGTGGACCAGGATATCCTTCAAAACCAACCTTTTTGAATATCATGAACTGGGCCTGAAACAAAGTTTATAAACAAAAAGTTTCCACAAAAGAAAACAATTAAAAAAGAATAAATTTAAAATAAAATTGCAGTAAAACTTATCAACCATGCCTGCCTTTTAAAAGAAGCAAGGTGCATATTTTATTTTATTTGGCAAACTTTTAAAAAACTAACATGGGTGCATTCATGTATGATAAAATTTGAATAAAATTTTTGTTGTATTAATTATATTAAGCTACTTTTATATTATTTGAAGCTCACTAGATGATTTCCTCCAGAATATCATTTCTGTAGTAGTCTTAAAATGTTATAGAGATGAGATGTTTCTGATGTGTTCAGTTGGGGAGTTTAGTAAACCCCAATAGGTTTCACCCTTTTGAAGTTAGGTGCAGACTCTTCTAGAACCTAGACTGGTTACAAGTTGATCGAACTACTAATTTAATCCACAGGTAAACGCTTTAAATTTAATGACATTGTAAAGTTAAATTTTACATGTAAATACTAAATTATTGTAATAATTTAGTATTAATAATTTTTTTAGATGTTAATTAATTTTACATAATTTTTTTTAGATGTTAACTTGCAAATGCATAAGTTTTAAATCATAAACACAAGTTCATTATGTTCTGCTTTAGAGAAAAGGCCAACAAATACTGCAAAATAGGGATCAAGTATACTTATCGATTTTCCCGGAGCATTTTTAATTAAAAGCATTTAAAAAGATAATTAGCATTAAAGTTAGGTAAAAGAGGTTAAGAATTCTTGGAATAGTGATACAAACTATGATAAAATTTCACACACACTACAAAAAAAAGAAACTTCAAAGTCTTAAAATTAGTAATATATATATATATATAATCAAATAACTCTTGACTAAATGTAATTCTGAATTTCAATTGATATTCAAGCTGTTCATCTAAATACTTATGATTCCGTTGTTCCCAGGGTATCAAGAATAGTTATTGAACAAAATTAGATTTTAATATGCTTAAAAAAAAAAAAAAGCTAAGGTACATAAGAATAACAAAAAGTCTATTATAAGAATAAAGGTAAATCCAAATTTATCTAACTACCGTATTTTCCTGTATATAATCCGCAGCGGCGTATTATCCGCACGGTCGTTTTTTTGAGTAAAAGGGGAAAAAGCGACGCATAATCCGCGGCAATTTCCCCCCCCCCCGCGAATAGTCTAAAATATGTACTGCTGATAATATAGGTGTCACATAAACTAAAAAAATGCACAGTAGGATTAAAAATTTAATAAATTGTATAGAAAAAAAGCATTTATTTTGAAAAATATGAGTCTAGATCCAGTTCATCACAAAGTGCGATAAGCTTGAGATGGAAGCATGAGATCGATTAAAAGTGATAATTTTGAGAAGAGAGTCTTTTAAAACTTATCGATATTTAGCTTCTAATATCTTTTAAAACTATGTTAGACATATTTAAATTAATATATATTTGCTTCGTTAATATTTAAATGAAAGAAATTAATTATTTACAAATTGCGTATTTTATACAATTTTTTTATACCGCGTGTGCTTTGTGTTTCACTTCATATTAACACATATGACGCCATTGTTTTTATTTGCTTTCGTTATAGCTTTTAATTTAAAATCTGCTGTGTAACTTAAAAATTTTCGCTTCAATATGATATATTTGAATATTTTCAAAACGAAACAGCTCACGTCAAGGCAAATTGGAAAATGACGTTAGCGAATTTACAACTGTAAAATCTTTAAGAGAAACTGAATTCGTTTTTGAACGTAATTGCACAAAGCCGATTATAGTTTAAATAACTCAGGTGTGTCCTGGTACCGCCTGTTATTTATTTTATGACACATAAAGAGTATTTCTTTCAAAAAACCTTCTTTTAAGCTTTTCTGATGGAGAATGTTTTATCAGATAATCCGCGGCGGTGTATAATACGCACAACGAAATTCGGAACTTTTTTCTCACATAATCCGCGGATTATATACAGGAAAATACGGTAATTAAAAAGCGTTAGCTTGTATTTAAAAAATACTGAAAATTATAAAATACAATAATAATTATAAGTTAAAATTTTCAGCTTTAAGGTATACAGTAAAAAAAAAAAATTTTTTTTAAATTAGAACAATAATAAAGTAATTTCTGCCAAAAAAATTTAGAGTATAAAAATCCTAAATGAATTTTTTATGGATATTGGAACTAAAAGAAATTCTTACTATTCAAAGTTCTAAGTATCAATATATTACAGTAAAAATGAGAAATTCCTTTTGAACAAAAATTAACTCAGAATTTAAAAATGTTTTAAAAGTTCTAGCTTTAAATTATCTGTATGACTAGAACCATGGTATATGGAAAAGAAATTTGTATTAAAAAATTTTGCATATGTTATGTATATTATGGATATATAAATAGTATTACAGCAGACATTTTTAAAGCTGGTTGATAGTTCAGGATTTACAGTTTCAAGTGAATTCTTAACTACTACAAACACCCAAATCTGAGGAGAGAATCAAACCCATGAACTGTTGAACTAAACTCCAAATTGGAAACTTATTTTACCAGTCAGGTTTAAAGTTGTTCAAAACTATATATTTTTTATCTTGTGTACAAATTTTCATGTACTTCAAGAATTTTGATATTTGTAAGCATATATTTCTTCAGATTGCCCTAAATAGATTTTAGATTTTATAAGCACCACTTAAGAATTCTTAAATACATTTGACTCTCCTGATTAATCTAGTTCTTATAAGAAACCAATTTTACATATTTATGGCTTATTTACACTAGACAATATTTTTTAAATTACTGCTTCATTATTTAAATTATTGCTTCATTGTTTAAATATCAATTTTAAAACAAAGCAAACTGTTCAAAAACAAATATACAGAATTGATTTTTTTTTTAATTGATACAGTACAACAATAAAACACCCATTTCTTCTGGAAGAATGACATAAAAACTAAAATTTACCTTCATCCTCTGAAAAGTTCATTAAAGCAAATTGAAAAAAATAACTTGCATGTCACAAGAGTCAAGATTTTTTTTTTTCCAGATATCGAAGGAAATTTGGGTTAAAATCAGTGATCGGTAACTTATAAGGAATAGGATATTTTATCAAATATATAGTTTTCTGATCTTATTGGTCAATTTTAAATGCACAAAGAATGAATACATTTAACAAGTCGTTAGTATGAACTTTTGATTCATTTCTTAAAACCATAGAAAGAACACTGGTTTTATTATAAAAGCTCATTCAAAAACATACTTTCCATTGAGCTTCAGATGATCCTATGATACAAACTCTTCTTTCAGTTTGTTTATCGACAGGTTCATCTTTTCCAGGCTGCACCACCTGTAAAAGCACTACAATTAGAACTTCTATCGGAAGCTAAGAAAAATTACTCTTTGCAAACTTAAATATCATAATTTAAGATAAAGAATTATTAGTCCTATTCTATAAGGCTATAGAATGTAATTAATAATAATATTTAAACTTAGTGAAAGTTCAAAATAGTTAACAGAAACTATTGTTAAAATAAGAGCATAGTTTAAATATATTTACACTTTTTCAGGATATTTAAAAGTATTTCCAAAGCATTTCTCGAAAACAATTTTATTCAGTAATTTAAAAGTTCTTGATGAACTCTAAAATTTCAGCTTAACATTTAATTTACAATCAATGGAACTGCTAAAAGTATAAAACTTACCAAATATTTTTTTGCTGCAATATAAAATATCATTATTCATGATTTATAATACTTTTATCTAAACCAATTGCAAAAAAATTGAGAATATAAAACATTTTAATAAAGAAAACAGAATTTTATTTAAAAAATTATGTTATCAAATTTAACAAATATAAATCAATGAAATTCTTACACTGACAGTTTTAAAAATTTATTAAAAGTTCATTCCTGTCAAGCCAAAATGAAAGTTGAATTCACAGATGAATTAAATACAATAGAACATTGCAATACAAACAAACAATAAACAAAATACTATCTAAAAAATATAGTACATAGATATCTTGAGACATGACTATAAACAAGCCAAATGGAGCTTGTCAGTCAAAAAATTTATGTTTAACTTAGCATCCTAGGTTGTTTCTTAAAAGGTATTAAGAATGAAACTCAAGGTAATATTGATTATAGAATTTGAATTTCCCACAAGCATTTATGAAATCTTTATGTTCCTGACTGTAAAATGATTCACGAGAACAAGAGAAAGATGTGGAAACCAACACTTTTACTGTATTGATTGCAAAAACTGAATCATCAGGTAAAAATAAGTGTGAATTCAATAAATGGTATCTTTTTTTAATGCATGGTACATGCTCCTTTTATAGACAAAGCTTAATCGAATCATGCAAGACAATTTTTTTATTCAGTTATTTCTATTTATGTGCTTAATATAAGATAGTTCAATAATAAAGATCTTTTTGCAACTTTTATACTGTCATTACAGTACTGTTAGAAATTAAAGGGAGGGAAAAAATGCTCAATTACATCTAGGAAAATTCTCATGGGAATGTTTGTGACAAGAGGTTTTAACTATTACAACCAATAAATTTAATCCTAACTGATAATTTAAAAGACTTCCAGACAAACTGGAAATTTAACATATTTGGTTGATATTTATAACAAACTACATCTGTTGTGATTAGGTTTAGTTTCTTATTCAAAAGTTTAAGACTTTCTTACAATCAAATACTTATTTGACTGAGACTTTAGATTTAAATTAGTTTATTAGTCACTATATAATAAGCCAAGCCTATTGCACAGAAAACACATTTTTAATAACATTTCTTTGTTGATCAAGTTTCTTTTTAGTACGCGAGAGCTAATTTATATAATTCTAGGTAATAAATAAATGCCTGAGAATTTCAGTAGCATAATATAACACATCAAATCTAATCATCAATAAATTCTAATTAAAATTGAAGAACAAATTTTATGGAAACTTTCATTCAAACACACAGTAATTTTTTTTTTTTAAATTTTCCGCTTTCATAATTTAAATAACAGTATAAAATACAAATTTTTACATTTAAGTTGTAAATTTCTCTTCTTTGAAATTATAATCAAACTAAATTTGTATTACTGAATTTGTATATTTTAATAATTTAACATAACATTTTATAGATTTATCACAGAAAAAATGAGAATACATCCTTAGTGTTACAATATTTAGAAATTTTGATGATCTATTTTACAGTCAAGTTCACAAAATATTTAAATTTTAAATTCAAAATAAAAATCCAAAAATACTTTTCCTTAGTAGTTACTCACACAAATTTCGTAAAAAAATGTAAAGCATACACCCACTTTCAAATAACAGTAATAAAGATTAAATGATTTTAAAGCATATTAAATTAAGAATTTAATTTCGATCCAGCATTTAATTTCGATCAGCAGTTAAAAATAAGGCATTGTTTCATGAACTACACTAACTAGCAATGCAAAATAAATATTGCAGCAAACAATATATTTTGAATTAATACTAAATGCCGGATATATAAGTTTATAAAACATTCACATGATTATATTGCTTTAGTAAAGGAAAGTTTTAATACTAATAAATTTTTATTATGGAAGTTCTACTTGTCAAAAGATCTAGACAGTTTTAAAAAATACATGTAGACTAACACTGGCTTTTTGAATTTACATACAAGTATAGCACATTTATGGTGTCTTGGTTAGTAGGGCTATTCACTCTTATCAGAAAATAGTGAGTTCAAGTACTGACACAACAGAAGAGTCATTTGTAAAAGCAGCTGAGCATGTAAAATAAGTTGTGGATGAAGTCCTTCATGAGAAATATTTACGAGTGCTTTCTGCTTGTAAACTATGAAAACCCACCAACTTTCAGGGCCATGACGACACATTTACTAGATGCACCACTTAATAAAATGCTATCACTGTTGCCCATTGAGAAATGAAATATTAAAATCATAATTCAGCCTATTGTTATAAAAAACATTTAAAAAGCTCAAGCTCAAATAATGGATTCATGAACAGAGGTAACTATAAGATGAGGCATATAAGAAAAGAGTAGCTTGTACAAATGGCATTTAGAAATGACAGATTTCAATAAAAGTTATTCGATACATGAATATAATTCACATTCATAATAGGCACATAAAAATTATTTTTTGAAGAACCTTTGAAATTTATAAGCATATTGAATAACTGATTTGAGAGACATTTTAACCTTGCATAGAATGTAAATCAATTGAAACATTTAATAATTATAATTTTTTTGTATTCACTTCAGAAATTGCTTGTTCCGAACGATTAAGCAAATATGTAGTAAATGTTAACACCAAGACAATTCTTATCACTGAAATTATGTGGCAGTATTGCTGGTCAACTTTAGAACTTATTTGGTAGTTCAAAGTAAAAGAAATCAATAATTTAAAAATTCTTTTTTATATACATGAACAAAGTGCGTTGCAGATTAAGTGACAGTTGGAAGAAATTTAATCATTAGATTTAACATAAAACAAACTAGCACCATTACCTTTGAACGTAAGTAAAATTTTGAAAAAGTAGATTATGAAATATAAATAGGAAGTTATATAACATAAAAATACATTAAAAGTATTCAATATTTAATGAAACATAGATGAGTGTCAATTGCAATCTTGTAAAATAACTTCACTTGTACAATCATTTCTAGTTTTAGGCTAGTGATAAATTATAAATTAAAAAGAGCACAATTCAGCAAGTACCTTTATACTAGCTCCAGAAGAGCTAATCATGTCTCTTATGGTACTTCCTCCTGTTCCAATTATTGCACCAACAGCAGAATTAGGAATATATACATAAACAGTTTCTTTTTGAAGATCAAATGAAGGAGGTAAGGAACCTTGGTTGTACCCCATTGGCATGCATGGATTTGGTCCATACATTCCATAAGAGGGTATTGGTGGAGTACCCCTTTGTGAAGGCATGAGTCCAGGAGAACAGGCTGTAGACATCATAGCCATTGGATGAACACCAGGATACATATAGGTTTGAGAAGCCATTGCAGCAAGATCATTCTCATAGCTTTGACGCAGTTTCGAGCTAATCATTCTTTCGGCCTTGCTTATGTTCTCTAATTTCCCTTTGACAGTGATAATTCTTTCTAAATTGAAACTGCTTATGTCATGAATATTGCTATGGAAAAGAAAAGATTAAAAGTTCATTTACAATAAATGCATTAAAAATTTTCAAGGTATATGATATCTTGATTTACTATCAAACATAAAAGGCATTCTTGCAACTAGATTTTATTGATAATTTTCAATTCAAAAATTAAAGTTGGAAAAATAAGTTTCTGCAGAAACAAAATTTACCTGCAAATAAGCAAATGTGATTTATAGATAGCATATACAATGCTTTAAATATAGATCATGGTTGAAATGTATCCTATGAGCTTATTAGATATATAATTTAGCATAGAGAATATGTGTGCTAAACTAATACATTAAAATTAAATTTAATCTTTTCTCTCACAATACGAGGGCCAAAAATAATTTTCCTGACAAGTACAAAAAGTTAATAACTTAAACGGTAACATATACATCTTTAAACAAAATATTCAGATTTCAAAATAAAGCTTGAAGAATGTTTATGTCTTTATCAAGAAGTTAGGGTTTTTCCCAGAAAAAAATATCTGGTAAGATCTTGATATTACAAAATTTACACTTTCATTTAAGTCCATTCAACAATAAGTACACATTTCATATTAGGTTGGGAAAAAGAAATGCATTATTTTTACATGAACTTTTTGTAACTTCTTTCAGATTCGATTTGTAAAAAGATTTAAAACAGTTTTCATGTAGATTTTTAGGTCTTGTGCGAAGCTACGACTGCTGACATGCTGTCAAGTTTGATAATTTTTGATATTTTATAGACATTCTCGACGATGTTGTATCCATGCGAGGTGCTTCTTTAGCATCCAAATACCCAAACGGAATCCACGAAACCAAAATTGTGCGCAACTGGTTGTTACAGTCATATATAGGACGATAAACACCTTTCATAATTTTAGCCACCTGGTTAGCATTTTCACCATTATAAAAGAAAAACTAAAATGTATCGAATTTTCTGTTTGTTGTCTTCTATTTTTAAAACCTTGTACTCATAACTGAATTAATCAAACAAAACACCGCAAGAGAATATTTTAGTGTCAAATGTCACCTTTCCAATGAGCATAAATTTGAAATTGTTTGATAGATACCTCACGAGATAGCGATCGCTACAGACGTCTACCGAAAAAATAATGGATACCTTTTACCCCCAACTTACTATGAAAAAATGAAGTTAGTGCTATTTTTACATATTAACCGTTTGAGTGCGGTGAAGCATTAACGAAGTTTGCTTGTTATGCCCCAAAAAAATGCAGAGAAGCGCGACAGCGCTTCTCTTGCTTTGTTAATTAAATTACTACGCATTTCATTCCACACTTTTAGCATATATACAAGAAAACTCTTCAGCACTCAAACGGTTAAACACAAATCATATTTGACAAGATAACTAATAACCAGGCAATTCTTAATAATTAATCTGCATTTTGCTTATTAGTTATATAAATAATGTATATGAATGGGCAAACATAGCAGCATTTGGAAATACTTGTAGGCTATTACCAGTTAGGGAAAATAAAGTTTCAAAAGGAACACAAATTTGATATGCATAAAGCCTGCTTATTTAATATGCAAATAGTATTTATGCAACTATGGCATATAATACTTTAAAGAAAATTGGAAATTACATCTCTCGTAGAAACTTAAGGGTCAATATAATTTGTTATAATAGTTAATATCCACTATATTAATATCTAAATTTCCCATAAACACAATCTGTACAATGTTTAAGCATGCTAAGCAAATTATCAAACTGATCTTGACCAATATCAAGTTGATCATACCAGTCAACAAGATGGCACTCTGAATTTTCAGTACACAAGTAGGAGTTAACAGGCTGTTACTTGGATAGCCATATTCCATACATGCAATATTAAAGTCAAATCAGATGAGCATGTTGATTACCCCAAACTGGTATTATCATATTGTATATACATATTTACAAGGTTGGCACACTTAAAACTGTAGTGTCATTAATAAACCCACCTATTAGATTAGGATACACCCATAACATTGGTAAATAAATGTTTAGTGCACAAATTAGACCTGTAATGGCTAATTTGAATAAGCAGATCAACTTCAGAATAATTTCAATTTGAACAAGCAATCTTGCAGCACTATAATAATCGCTAAACATTAAAACAATTGTAATTAAATAATTGTCTTCAAGGGGGAGGGGGGCCTGATATACTCCTTTTGGAGATTTGACATGAACTACACATTAAAAGCAACATACAAGCATGCATGTTGCTTTTAATGTGATCTAGTTCACGTCAAGTTAAGCAGGGACTTGTAGGAAAACATTTATATCCTTAAGTGACTAGATAACACATTTTTTACATCACTGTATCCGCATGTGATAAAGCTTTAAGTAGAACACATTTAACAGCTGATGAGCACATAGACATACAATGCCAACTATCTGCTCAATTTGCCTGGAACTCATATCTGTTAAAGTCTAAATTGTGCTACACCTTATATTTCTGGGCAGTTATTGACAAATACTGATCACCTATTAGCATTATAGCACGAGAACATGTAATATCTGATTTCATTCTATTGCATCTGCAGCTGAAAGTCTGGAGATGATATTCAATGGAATTCTGAGTTCCCTGGACAATTTGCATGGAGCTGATAAAATTCTGCCATTTAATAATCTACATATATTCTTAATATCAAATTAAGGTATATTGTGGCTCACAGGAAAATTTATTTCTTTGTCAATATTTCTTATAAGCTCTACTCTTACTCTTTAATTGTGATGTATTGTTAACATTATCTGATAGTTTACTATAATTTGTTGCTCAATCATATTCCTGAAGATGATATTTTTACTTTTCAGTAAGATTATACAACTTCGAATTAGCTTTAATTTATAGAAATTCTTGTAAATTTTTCTATGAATATAGAATCAAACAAATTCTTGCATATGAATGGATAGGAAAAATGAAACTCTTAAATTAAGTCTTTAGGCATCATTAATAATTTGAACAGTTTCTATTTTTAGAAAAGTTAGAGTTGCAGGTCTGTGTTAAACTTTATAAAAAAAATCAATTACTGTGCTATTTAACAATGAAAAATAATACATTATAGTTCCCAAGATGAACAGATTTTTCTTATTAAATTACAGAATAGCAAAATATAATTGGACAAAGTTTCATTTATTTGTGCTATTTCTAAGTTTATGGCAAGTTGCTTTTTATCCAAATATTTAAGAAACTTTGAAGAAAAAAGTAAATGAAACATTAAAATACCTTGATACTGCTACTTTAGTTTCAGTTTGTTCCATAATGCGTTTGATAGTACTGCCATTTTTTCCTATTATTCTTCCTATAAGATTATTATGAGCTAAAATTTTTAAAGGAACTTCCCTATAATGAAAAATTTAATATAATTAGGCAAAAAACAAAACATACTAAAATACAGGAATCTATATTCCCTACAGCAAAAATATTCAGTTGAAAAAATACATGCACTTAAGTACAGGAGTATAAGAAATATTTAGCTTTTAAAATTTTTCTCATTAAAATAGTAATATAGTTAAAGCCATGAATATTATCAAACTAATATAAAATATAAGAATAGAATGAAATCTAATTAAATCATAAATTTAGTTACTTTAAAGATTCTGAGAAACTTAAAAAACATTTCCAAGAACTTAAGCTCATTTAATTAATAGTACATTTAATTACCCTCTATTTGTAGTATTTGCTTCTTGTTGCATTATTTCCATTATCTTTTGGCAAGCTGTAGAACAGTTTTCAGGAGTACCATAAATCGTGATGACCTGCAAAATATATTAAATATCAAGCCATGAAATTAAATATGTAGAAACACTTCATATTGTATTAACTCCAATTTTAAAAATATTTTGAATCAAAGATTTTTTTAATACAGAAAGGAAACATTCAAATAATAGTTTAAATTTCATGTAATAGTGATTAAGGAATTTTATTATTTCAACTTAATGAACCTTTAATATTCAGATATTAAATATACTTTATTCTTCTCAATAATTTAATGCCATCTTATTTAACTGATAATTCCATACTTTGTGAATTAAAAGATGAGGTTAATTCATAAGAAATTTTTGTTCACTTAAAAGTACTCACATAAAAGAGGTTCATCAACATACCTAATATTGTTACCATTTTTTACAAGAGAAAAGTTTTGATCATGATTCTATCATACAAATGCTACACAATTTTGAAAGTGATAAATTTCTAATTCACTTCAGTTCCAACTAAATGTCTTTATAAAAAAAAAAAAACACACACACTGGATAATTTATACTAATAAAAATTTGTAAACTCTTCAAAATAATAATTTTTAAATTCAAACATACACAACTCATTACATAAGGTTTTTTTTAAAAAAAAAATATTATCTAACTAGGTCTTTAATGTTTACCATAATTTTAACATTGAAGCATTTCTTTATAATAAATTACGAATTATATTATATAAAGAATAATTAAAACCTTTAATTGATAATACAAATACATATTTATATATTATATAAACATGTATTTGTTATAAATATGTATGCATATCTATAATATATTTTCTCAAACAGAAAAAATTTTAACTTTGAATTTCTTTCAAATTTAAAATTTTTTATAATTTAAGGTGTTTTACTTTTACAGTAACAGGAGCAAATCAAATTTTAATGAGCAAAGTATAATTGATACTTGAAATAAAGAACCATCAAGTACTTCAAAATAGAAGATCAAACTAAGAGTCAAGAAATTTATATCCACCTTCTTTCACTGCAAAATTTTGTGTATCTTAAAACACAGCTTGGTAAAACTATAAAAATTATTGATGGGTAAATTAAAGGGAAAAAGCCTCAATCATAAAAAACCAATGTTTAGCTATAAATCTTTTGACACAATACAATCGAAAGATATTTAATTTAACAATCATAACTAGTAATCCTCAAAATATCAAATAAATGAAAAATACTGCATAAAAATGAACACTGATCATAGGTAAAAAAGAAATATTAAGATATTAAAATTTTGACTGGTTCAATAATTATACTTGTTTATTACATTGAGTATGCAACTATAATGAAAGATCATGCACATTTCAAATAGCTGAAACTATCATTTGTCTTTAGTTTAAGAAATAAATGCTATTTAAAAACATATTTGAAAAGAAAATTTTCAATTAAAAATATAGCATATTATCTGTGCAAAAGATTTCCTCATTTCCTAATAAAGTAAGTTATTTTTGTCCAAACTTAGAACACATGGTTTGCATACATCTCAATAGAAAACACTTTATAACGAGATTTAAGTGTTAGTCATACTTTGAATAACTAAATTTTGACGAAATTAGAAAATTACTATTCAGAAGACTTAAATGGCCAATTTTATAGAATCCATGAAAATGTATAACTTAGTTTTTCTTACTGAAAATTTAAGATTTTCTTAAGAGGGATAAAAAGTAAAGCTTTGATAAATGTATTCTGAAATTTACATGTGCATTTAATTTTGATGTAAATATTTTTATGCTTGTGTCAGATGAAACAACTCAATACTAGTAAAATGATACATTTTTTATTCCTAATTGTAACAAAGAGACAACTATAGCAAGTACTTCAACCAAAAGTTTATTTTGAAACTTATAGTTTAATAAATTTTATATATTTGATTTTGGAAAAATACTTTCGCATTTAACCAATTATTAATGCACTGTTTTGAAATTTAAATTAAATACCATTTTGTATATGTTTATAGACAAAAATTAGAACATTAACATTAATTCATTTACACTATCAAAAATTATAATCCAAAAAATAAGAGTATTAAGATCAATTTTAAGTTATGCTTTTGAGCATATTGACGTAAATTTCACAAGTTTAATTGAATAGTACTTTTATAGTATTAGTTTATAAGTGAACTCAAATGTTGAGTTGAAAATTAGAAATTTAATACTAAGAAATAAAAATTTATAGGATCATGGAATCTTATGGCCACCGAATATAACTAGAAGAAATGCTAAAATTACTAAAACAATTATAACTTTATAATTAAAATTTTCATTAATAACTATAGCAATTTGCTCATACTTTCTTATAACAATGATTTACATCCAAAATAACTTATATTTGCTTTTTTTATAATTTGAAGATTTTACTATATTAATTCCATTGACTAATGTAAGAAATTAATGTTCTTTTAAAAAATATGGTTCACACACACACATAATTTTGTTTAATTTGGCAATTGCTCCTAAGGCAATTACTGTTCATTAGTCATTTCAGTAGTAATAAAGAGAGTTAGCTTCATATGAAAAACAATGCTTTATCAACGATTTTAGTTGTAATTTTTGCTGCAATTCCTTTTTGGTATAATATAAGCTTAAAAGAACAAACTAATACATAAAAATAATATAAAAAAGAAATTCAGCACAGATACATATATTTTAAACATATAGATAATATGTATATATTAATATACATACCAAAACTAGTATTTAAAATATGAATAGTGTCAAATAAAATGTGTTAGCAATGCAAAAAGTATGAAATAAACATGAGATTCCAATATAAAATTCCATGGTTTAGTTTGAAAGAGATTGATGAAACTGTTTAATTTAAAAAAAATTTCCAAATAATCATATGTAAACTCTAAAAATGTCTTGAAAGATATAATGGAAAAAAACAGAATAGGAGTTTACATCTATATTTACTGTTATAAGACAAATCTCAAGAAACAGGAATCCACTAAGAGCTTGCAATCACATTTAAAATTTGATATGCTGCTGAATTATCTTCTAAAGGTAATCTTGAAGTAAATAGATATTAATAAATAAAACAGAATGCGCATCAAATTTCAATAGTTTAAACTGGAAGTTTATGTATAAAGTATAATTTTTACTTTATGCCCCATCAATCGAAGAGTCTTTCCTGAAACTATGGAGATATCGTTTATGTATAAATTTGAATCATTTGGATAAGAAATTTAAAGCTGATCAATAGGTATTCATGCCTTACCCAGAAATTGAACCTAGAACAATCTATTTAAGAAAGCTATGTCAACTATTCCACGAACCTGGTGATCTATCCAATTGTAACAGCCCTGAAAATGGAAGTGACTATGCTTTCTATGATTAATTAATAAATGAAATAGAAGTTAAAATATGGTAATTTCTTCTATTGTTATTTCATTGATTAATTAAATTATTAGTTTTATAAGATTCCATATAATTTGAATAAATTACCTTTTCAGGAGAACCAGCATTTTCTTTGCGATGCACATCTACCCTGTAATAAGTATCTCAGCATCAATTACACAAAATTTCATTATTACTCCCAATATGCCATTGATCAGTAAGCTAAATAGTACAGAAATTAGATTTTAAACTCACTAAGAAAATCTACTTTTCAAACCTTTGAAAAAAAGAAAATTTATAAGCTTAACGAAAAACAAATTTAAAAAACAAAAAGGAATTTTATAACAATTTAACTATTAAATATTAAAAATTAAGATGTAACGTTAATATAGTTAATTTTTATTTAAATTAAGTTTACAAGGCACTCAACTTAATATATAAGATTAATAATAGCTTCCAAAAAATTAAATCCAAAATTTACCTGGCTCTAGATTGTTGAGTTATTTGTCTAATAGTTCCACCAGCCCTTCCAATAATAGCACCAACCATATCACTTAATACTAATATCCTAAAATTAATGTCATATTGCTTAAAAAACATACTTTAAATACTAAGAGATTATATTTTGATTCATAGTTTGTGAGCATGGATGTATTATTTTACCTTAATGGAAAATCATTTGACCTAAACATTCCAGAATTATTAAAAGGGCGTGAACCAGGTCTACCGCCTCTAGATCCTCTTGTTCTATCCATCATATAGTCTGCCTTAAGGTAAGTACCAGGTTGAATTTGGTAATTATTAATTTGCTGCAGTGCTCTAGAATATTAAAATTTAAGAAATACACACTTAACCATATATAAAAATTTGTATAAATATTTACAATAAAAACTAGACATTTGAAAAGAAACTTTAAAATTATAGGAGATGTTTAATCAACTTATAGAACCGTAAAGTTTTAAATTGACAGCATACACATGTTATATATGGCTAAAAAGAACCCAATCCATCAACATCTTGACATTCGCACATTTAAATTACAAAAAAGGTAAAAACCAACAACTAAAATTCTATAATTTCAAAAGATAAAGTCTAAAATTTCAAAGTTTAAAATGCTAGAAGGGGAGTACGTAAGTTCTCTAGCATTTTAAACTAATTAGTTCTCTCTAACATTCTAGTATGTGGTCAGGACATGCAATTCCTCACCCTCACCATCCAATATAACTTGCAAACACTTTGTTGAACAGTAGTGTCCAGGCCTGGTCATAATACATGTTCCCTATTCATATTGTCTACCTTACAGATGAGGCAAAGATGCCAATTTTCTTAAGGTGTTCAGCTAGGCAGTCATGACCAGTGCTCAATCTAAAATTGGCCACGGCCTCTTTACGTGGTCTGTGACCAAGTTTTCCAATCATTTTTAATATTTATCCATAGATTGTTTCTGGATTTATAAGACAGGTCCTTATAGTCCAGCACGATCCGCTCTAACACTTCTTTTTATGGAATCCAAAGGAACAATATTAGTTTCAATATGTGTTTTAGTGCCTTTCTTGACCAAACTGTCTACTCTTTCATTACCATCTATGAGCATACGCATGTATTTGAGAGCATTCAGTATTAACAATTAGCACACAACTAAAATCACTTCTTGAAACTAATTTTTAACAAGTAGCATCTATGATTTTTCTCATTTTGAATTAGATATAAACAATGTAACATCTTTTGTTCAAATTTCAAAAGCAAGAAAGAGAATGCAGAAAATGATTTAACATGTTAGTAAAACACTATAGTTGAACATATATTTGCTAATATTTTACTCATAATCCAGGAATATAAAGAATAAAAAGTAATAAGATTTAAATAAATATTAAGTCTAGAAGAGAAATACTCCATTTAAGAAATTGAGACTAAGATTTATTTAAATGAGTTCTAATAAATGAAACAAAAAAATTTCAAAAATTAAAAATGTACAAGTTTACATTTTTAAACACACTTCACAACATTTCCTTTTGATTCCTGTGAAGTATGTTTAAATTCATACACAGAAACATTCTTGTAGTATGTGGTAGATTTATTAAGGCTCTGAAAGTATTTTTCAAACGCATAAAATATACTATTTTTAAAAGACCAAATTATAGGAGCTTTTCCATCTGGTGTCACAGATCAATTGCACCAAAAGGAATTGAATCAGTATCTAGAATCTCCAGTGTTAATGATTAGATAGAAGACCCTTTCTTTAAAAGCAATTCAAGAAACATGTCAGATATTAATGCCAAACAAATAAGTGATCAATTGACTTAGTTTCGTGAGTGTGACAAGAAAATATGGTCTGACTAAAAATTTTACCTTGCCCTACAATAGGACAGGTTCACATTCGATGGTCAATGACAGACATGATCATGATTGTCTCCTTTCAACTATCAAGCATTGAGATGGATCTTTTATAATATAGGCAGTCATTATGGTTTACTGCAGGACTAATTGTAACAAAGAAAGGATCACTGGAGAGAAGTAGAGAAATTTTAGCCAACAAGATCTATCCTGATGCATACTTTATTTCGTGTAGGATATGGGATGCAGCTTATTCTTCTTGAGCCAGAAAACCCAACCAACCAACCTATAGGATATGGTATTTTCCAGGTTGATAATACACCTATCAATACAATAAGAATTAGGAAATCCTGGTTTGATAAATACAAGGATGAAGTTAAACATACTACATGGCCTATACAGTCACTTGACATTGATACAACTAAACTGTTACAACCAATTTTGGAGCACCCAATATGGAATCTATATCCACAACCAGGCCTAAAAGAACATTCACAATATTTCTAGGAATGAATGATACAACATTCCTCTAAATATTATTCAGTTCTTTTAACACAGTTTGGATCAATTCATACAAGCCAAAGGTGGTCCTACACCATAAGCACCTGCATATAAAACTAATGCTAACATTTATAAACTTCTGTAAGTCTTCAGCCAGGCAGAATTCTCTCTCCCTATCAAGTTTTCAGTAGAAATTTTATATTATATATATAATATTGACTTTTTATCCCACATATTTAACCATCCAGTACAATAAATAGAAATTTAAGTTTTATCCTAGCTTTATCAAAATTGCAAAAAGGAAATGAATAAGGAATTTTTTTGAAACACCAAGTGTGATTTATAGTAAGATTAATCAATTTTATATAGTTTAAATACTTAAAAATTCAGTTCAAATACTTGAATTAGAATTCATCAAAAAGTTTCTTTCAATTTGTTAAAACAAATGATTGTTTATTGTAAAAGAATTTACACCCAATTTTAAGTTTAAAAGTAATTTTCATAAAGCTAAAAAAATTTTGTGTGTGTAGTATATACTTGAAATTTCCATACTAATTCATTTATAATGTATATCAGAAAAATTAACCTCATAACTAAAACAAACGATTAGTAAAATAATCTTAGCAGTAAAATTTACGAATGATTTTCAAGAATTATTATAAAAAAAGTTCTTTATAACATAACACATTTTGGCAAAAATTTAAGTACATTTTTCAGTGAATTTTTTCTTATTAAATAAATGTAAATTTTTTTAAATTATTCTTCATTCTTATTTCTAAAATTTAAATATATTTTACGCCATATTTTATGTTTAATTTGATTATACTTATTCAAACTCCCAAGCTAAGGAAATTTTAAATGAGAAAAATCCAAAACAATTACATTTAAAATAACTTATTTTTGTGAATAAAAATTACATAAAATTATTTATAAAGTTTCTTTTTAAGAGGTATGCAATTATTTAAGAAATTTAAAGAAAAAAAGCCTTAATCTCAGCTTCAAACAGTCTTATCAATGTAAATAAATACAACCTACTGTTGCGCTTCTTCTTGATTTTCATAAGTGACTATTGCATTATAACTATTTTGTTTGGATATACCTAGAATTAGAAATATGCTTCGTAAGAAATCTAAAATTGTTCAAGAAAATATTATACAGTTAAAAGTATAAAAAATTCAGGATATTTTAGTTAATGTAAACAAAGTTTTTATTTTATGTACATAGATATATATTCTAACTTCCTCCTCAACAGCAGAAAATCTTTATGAACTATATGGCTCATTCTAGGAAAAACTAATAAAAATACAATTTTGAAAATTTTGTTTTGAAATAAATGACAGAAACCACTCTTTGGGGATGTAAATAATATCATTCCAACAAAATTAAATTTTTGTGCAATTTTTAAAACAATGTGAAATGTTTTGATTTACATGATTTAATAATTTAAAAATTTGTTTCTTTATTTTAAAAAATTCATAAATTTTGAAGCAATTCTGGTTGTTTAAGAATATTTTTCTTGAAACTATAAAAAAATAATCCTAACATAGTTAAAATTTTGTGAACAAATTTTTTAAAATCTTTATGAATGAAATTTCGATGGAAGCCATAATCCAAAACAAATTTTAATTTGTTAAATTCAAAAAATTTTTAGTCACAATCTCCTGATTTGAATGAAATATCACTCAAAACAATTCAAAACAAATATACAAAAACAATTAAAAATTTCAAGAATATTTAAAGATATTTTAAAAAATTTTTTCAATATTAAATTTTATAGTAAATTATGTTCTGTAATTATTTAAGAGGTAAGCTTTTAATTTAAAATAAACTTATAAAAGAAAATCTTATTTCAAAAATTGCATAAAATTTTAAAGAAAATTAATCTTGAAAATTTTATTGGTTCAAGTGATATGAAGTGATTTAAAGTTTTTTTTTTTTTAATTAATATATTTTAATGTTTTTATAGATAAACTAAATTATATACATTCAGATACTAAGATAATTTTAAATTATCTGTAAAAATAATGAAAACTAAGTACTATAATTTAAAAGTAAGTAAATGCAATCCTTTAAACATTTATATTTTTAAAATAAAGTACAGAACTTTGAAGAAATTAACTAAATTCAACAGTTGATTTTCTATTTAATTGCAATTAATATTTTTTTTTTTAGTCTTAATATAAAGTTACATAATATAAAAAAAAATTGTAAGCACTTTCCAACTTGTAGTTACTTGTTTTAATGTAATTTATTTGTAACTTGGTTTTACTTACATTTATATTTAAAGATAAATATTATCTATTCAAAAATATTCAACTTTATTTCCTTTTGCTTCGTAAATTTATCAGACTCTGGAAGCAAAACTTACAAATCTATGCAATTCAGTATAAAAACATTACAATTAGAAAAATAATCCATCACTATATACATAATTTCAAACTAAATTAAACAATCATATTGTAAAGTCACTTGAACTATGAGAAAGTGCTAAGTGAATTACTATTGAGATTATTTATGTCAAGTTTTTTTTCTTCAACTTTAAAACTATTTTATAAAAAAATATAAGTCTAATAAAACTATTTTCCAGGATAGACACTATCCATTGGTCAACCGTTAAGATTTAATTTTGCAGTGATCTAGATGATCTATAAGTACAGATCAAAGTGATGTCCCATTTGATTTGTATTCTTCAAAACTATTTTTGTACTGGCAATTTAAAATACAGGTTTCTTACAAGGGATATCAAATAGAAACTTGGGATGTGTATTTTCTTCAATATTTTTTAAATATCTTATTCTAATATTTAACATTCAGAAAATTGATTTACTTTACGAATGTATTTTGCTTATCTGGTATTCTGGACTTTCCATTTAGGCAAATAATTTCTTCTTGAACACACTTTCATTTTTTAAAAACTCCATTAGCTCGGAAGGAGAATGCTTTTTAACCTCACTGACAAGTTATCATTAGCATTTTAAAAAATTTATTAGTCAAGCTGTTAAGGATGCTATTATGCTTTTGCAATGGAAGTTCAGCAAATACAATATTAACTTTTTTAATCATTTTTATAGAAGGAACTGATTTTTTTTTCAGGCAATGAATGAAATTTGTTAATTTTCATATAAAACATACGGACTAGAATAAAGCATAGGAGGGAGTTTATATAATAATTTTTTAAGCTCTCATAAATCTTTCTTTAAAATAAACACCAAAGGTTAAATTATAGTTGGAAATTTCTTAAGAGAAAAATATTTAAAACAATATGAAGTTTCGAACTGATTTCACAGTGAAATAGTATTAATCAATTTACTCCCACAAAGTGGTTAGCCTGCAACTAAAGTTTATATAAATAGTAATGAATTCTGACTATTAAATCAAATTAAAATACTTTAGTACCAAGCATGCTTGGTAATTAAACACTGGGGTTTCACAATACAGACCACCTAACCAGGACTTGTACTTTGCATTTTAGAGCCCTCTGTCAAGAAAGTGTGGTGAAACACTTCTGCTCGGAAGTTAGCAGCAGCTAGAAAGCTTTCTATCTGAACATTGGCAACACCAATCTTCTCGGAACAATAGCCCACGAGGAACAACAGAGCAGTTCACGTTTTCCCCGACGATGTGAGCGGATGAGTTAAGAAACCGGTTCTGAGATTTTGTATTCGCGACGTTTTGGCATTTCTTAAAATTTAGTTAAGTTTCAATATATGGTGTGCCTTGCTATTATTCAATAAACGATTAACCTGCATCCCATAAAAGCAAATATGGGCACTGTAGGCCTAGGTAACCATTTGGGCTGTCATACCATTGAGTTTAAAAGTAATACATGTACTATATAATTACATTTAAGAAATTAGACAAATCTTCAAAATTTCAAATGTTTTAATGAATCAATAATGTTTATATAAATATTATTTAAAACAAAAACACAGTTTAAGTTGATGTAACTCTACAAATATCTATTTTCAACCTGCAATCTATTTCCCTCGTGCAATCCACCGAATTTTGTAGATTAATAAATTAAACTATAATGAAAATTTTTCCTTTAAAAAATTGAGGTTTTTTGTATAAGAATAACACATTAAATTATATTCTTAAATGCATATAGTATTTAATTTAGAACTCTTAACATTTGAATTGATAATTTACAGAGAGAGCACTGAATGATTAAAATACATTTTAGTTATTTAGCACTGTAAGCTATTGTTATTAAATACTTCAGATTTTACAAAACAAATTATAGAAATTAAAATTTCGAGCCCACGAGGAACAACAGAGCAGTTCACGTTTTCCCCGACGATGTGAGCGGATGAGTTAAGAAATCGGTTCTCTGAGATTTTGTATTCGCGACGTTTTGGCATTTCTTAAAATTTAGTTAAGTTTCAATATATGGTGTGCCTTGCTACCATATATTGAAACCATATATTATATTCTTAAATGCATATAGTATTTAATTTAGAACTCTTGACATTTGAATTGATAATTTACAGAGAGAGCACTGAATAATTAAAATACATTTTAGTTATTTAGCACTGTAAGCTATTGTTATTAAATACTTCAGATTTTACAAAACAAATTATAGAAATTAAAATTTATGATAACTTACTTTTTTCGCAATCTTGAAAGTTACCAAAATTTGATAAGAAATTTAAAAATTCATCCCATTGGTACTGTTCTGGTATATTGCTTATCTGAATTGCATTGCCCCGGTTCCTGCAAGGAGAAATTTACATTCTTTTTAAACCAAGGATATATGTTAATCATTAAATTGTCAATAAAATTAATATGTAAGCACATTGAAAATACTTATTGTGGATATCCTAACATACTGATATATCAAGTAGCTACAAACTACCCACTGGAATTTACATTTCCATTATAATTTTAAGTTTTTATTTACTTATGAAATTCATTAGAATTTTAAATTGTTTCTTATAAATTAAATAAAATAAAGTTTACATCAAGTTCATCAAGCTTCAATTTATAAATAATGTATTATAATCCACAGTAAAAGTTCCATTCCTACACAAAATCTACACAGTTGACAGATTCCCTGCTAAAAATCACTTTCAACTATTAAGGGCACCTACTCCCAGTGTAATAATCATTCAACACTGAGAAAAATAGAATTCATCTCTTTAGCTTTATACATGAATACAAATAAAATTTGTTTCAGAAAAGTAAAAAGAAAACTCATGTATAGCAAAGTCAACTGAAACACAAGTTTGCTAAATGCTAATGTATTCATGATGTTAATCGTAAATTCTAATTATTTTTCAAATTGCACATTTTATAAACATGGCAAAAATCTTTAAAAGTCAATATAATCAATATAAATTAGTGAAATTTATTGTATGATTAGTTAATGAATTATAGCTCCAATAAGTATTACAAACAAGACTTTCAGTTAGTTTGCATGACGACTTAATTTTTTTATTAATTTTCCTATACAACTTATTACATATTATTCAAGATAATAGGACTAACTTTTCTCTACCAAACTATAGATATGAGGAAGGAAATCTCTACTATCACTTTACATACTACATGTACAAATTTCACTGTGACCAACAATTTTGAATGCATTCCAAACCATTATAAATATTCATGACAGATGAGAATCACCTGTTTAATTGTGTATGCCACATTGCAAACTCTTTAATTGGAAGCTCTGCTCATTTCTCATGTTAACAATGGCAATACTATCTTTTTTTTTTTTGCTTAAAACTTCAACTTTTTGCTTCTCTAAGAACACTAATATAAAAATAGCTAATGTTTTGATTTGTAAGAATCAGAATAACTACATTTAATAGACAGCCAGTATAATATTTTGTCTCGAATGAATCAATGGCACTTTTACATAAGTATATTATACCAAGTAGGGCAAGATGAATAATAGAAGTATGGAGATTGGTTGGGTTTTATGGCGCAAGGTCCAAAAAGGACATGCTGCGCCAAGTCTAAGATTTTATTATTTTATTTATTTTTTTTTAAACCCAAGCAGTAAAAAAGAAGCCATTTAAAAAACAAACTTTTTTATAAAATGTCATTAAAATCTAATATATATTTAAAATAGTAAAATAAAAAAACTGTAAATTTCTTAACCGTATATATTCATAAAACTATAAATTAAATAAAATTTAAAAAACCTATTGATCTCAAAAAAGGAAATAGGTTTATGTGGGGTGGTTCCCCCAACAAATCATTTAAAGTTATAAAATCAGTTTTAAAAAATGTAAATGTTGGTTGTTAAAATCATGACATGAAATTAAAATATGATATATTGAATATAGTTCATCACACCTTTCACACCAAGGATTTAACTCGCTAAGGAACAAATGTCTATGTGTGAAAGGTGTGTCTGATACAAAAGGTAGAAGTATGGAGAATTATGCAAACACACGCACAAAGAAAAGTAGAGTTATTAGCTTAAATGTACACAATAAAAATTTCTGACTATATGAATTTATAATAGAAGAAATAAAAAATTTTATAAGCTCTAATAAACTAATTTCAGAAATTATAGTTTGAAGAAATTTGAGAAAATTCACCACATGATTACACTAGATCTTTCAAAAAGCAATAAATTTTATAGGAAAGAATAAGATTTCAATTCCAGTAAAAGGTAAATAGATCCCCAAACTAAGTGATAAATTAAAAAATTTTGGTATTTATTAATACTGAAAACTCAATCTTAATTTAGAACATTTTATCACACACAATAAGCTAAATTTATGAAATTTAAAATACTTAGTTCAAAATAAATGTATTCTATGATTGATATTATTTAAATTGATATTATTTAATATTGATGTTAT